>CAJUXJ010001330.1:0-12500 GCA_910589775.1 Avena eriantha
CACAAATCCCTCTAATGCAACTCAAAGTATTGGAAAACGGTTTATGTCATTTTGTCCTTTCAAACCATCATCATTGCTTTAAAGTGGAGCCCTATGACCCCATATAGGTGAAGTAATGTGAAGTCGACGTTCACATAAAACCATCATAGAACCACATAAAAGATAAAAACTTGACCAGGTACTCATTGCATACTATTAGAAATCATAGCCAATTCATCCCTATGCCCTCAGGTACATGGGGATCTACTCACAAGGACAAAACATGATAGGATCAGTAGCATATGGATTACAACACAAAATTAAAATATAGGTTCTCCACCACATAAAAACAAGGTGCCAATCACAAAATGCAATCAACACTCAAACAATATCCAGTGGTTGAATCAATCACATACTATGAGGGGAACGAGGTGGATCTTGGAGATGGAGAGGCATCCCATGCGCCAAGGAGGAGTGGCGATGACGATGCTTCAATTTCCCTTCACCGGAGGTTCCGGCGCTGCAGGATCTGCCCTCTCGTTGAGTAGGAGAGTACTTTTGTCTCCACTGCCGCCTCTGTAAATCATGGGTAAATATGGCATAGGTTTTATAGTGACATAGAGGCATCTATCAAAAGGAGGAGCCAAGATGACACTTGAGGCCAAAACATGCTAGGTGTGGCGTCCAGCAAGGGACGGCATGCCACTTGTTCTCTTTTGGGCCTCGTGGCTCCCCTCTCGTGCTTCTTTGGCCCACGGTCCTTCTCTTGATGAAAGACTAACCAATTATTAATTTTCCTTTGATTTTTAGGTGCCCAAAGGTCCCTGAAACAGCAAAATATTGAAATCGAGGTTTTCTGCCTCCCAAAAATTAAATACAAATGAAAGGGACTTTGTAGGAAAGTCCCATAAATCAAATAAAAAGGCATAAATAATGATAGATCATGGAAAATATTATTCAAAATAGATCATGTAAGTCACTATATTGACAATGTAACACTACAAGGAATTTGGCTATATATGACCCCTATTTTCATCACAAAATCATCACAAAAGTCTATTTATGACGATTCTATGACGTTTTCGTGATCGTCGAAAGCTAAGCGTCGCTAACGAACTATAACGATGTTCCTACTGAAATCGTCATAAACACTATGACGATTTTAGATCATCATAACCTCTATGAGGTTCCATAATCATCACACGCAAATTCCCATGCCATGTGGACAATCCGACATGGCCGATGATTGTGACGAAACAAAAAACGTCTTAACGTGAATTAAGCCCGGTCCAGACTGGTCGTTATTTTGCAATTATTATTTTCTGGCTAGTGGCCTTTTCAATGTCCATCTTGATTTGAGCTTTCTCTTTTCACAATACGTTTTAGCTTGGGCCTTGGCCTTATTCAGTCCATACCTTACAATTCAGCATTTTTATGAAGAAATATTCATTTTCTCTTTCGTATGGGACAAGGCCTGTTATTCCGGTCTTGGTTACGTTCGGCCACAACCATTTCAGAAGACCTGAGTACTTTGGGTTGTGGGCTTTCTATAGACAGAGAATATCAAGGCCACAATTCATTCACCCCATACTCAATAGACAGGAAATCAACATTTGAAATACAAAAGCAGCACTTCAAATACTTCAGGTAGCACCATGTAGCATTTCAAATACTTAACATCAGGTAGCATTTCAAATACATCAAGTAGAATCAAGTTCACAACCACTACCAATAGGTACATAGAAGTAGCATAAAGTTCACCGCCAAAATGACCACAGACCAGCAAGATAGCCATCACCCAGCAAAATACCTAGTGCCCAAATGATTGTAAGATACCCATCGCCCAGCAAGATACCCATCGCCCAATAGCTAGATACCAGTAATTTGGCTCCAAATAAAGCCATCATGTGACCAAGCTTCTCCTCGTTTTCTTGCACCCTCTTGACAAGCACCTAGTACTCCTTGTCACGTTGAGATTGTGCAGCTTCTGCTTCCTGTACCGCCTTCTTGATTGCAGCCAATTCTTCAGACATCGCTTCACTTCTCTGCTCCGACTCTGCAACTTCTATTGTAGGTCATAGACATGAGAGGATACAACCGCATTTGAGCAGTTCATCTTATTCTTCGAGCCTGACTGGAGGCCAACATTCTTCAAGAATGTGTTTGACGGCGCCTCATTGGTCAGAACTTGAGGAACCACCTCCATAGCAGACTTTGGTTGTTCCCCTTCCGGTATTGTCTTGGCCAACTTAGCTTCCATTTTTCTGTCATTTGGAATTAGTTCCAAAAATATGTTAGGAAACAGTAGCATGACCGCATAAAGCAACACAAATAAATTATTCAAGACAAGCAGAATCCCAGAAAAATAAGGTAATCCACTAGTAGAATAAGCAAAGGAAGAAATATGAAATGGACAGACTTATAAGTTCTTCAAGTACACTAGAACTACATCATACTTGGAGAGCAACCTTCTGGCAAGAAATGAAGAGTAACATGCTTATGAATAACATTAAAGAAACCTAGGAAGATCACTATAAAATGGAACACATCCAAAAGCATATCCCAACTAGCAAAGGAGTGACTCACTATAGCATCTTGAACTGCGATAGAGAAACCATCTTTCTTGCTATTGTGGGTGACCTTAAAAATGTCAATGGCATTAAGCTCTTCACCCTGATATTCCTCCCTCTGAAATGTTTTCCACCTTAATAAGGACACAAGCTTATACGGACACAAGTTAATTGTGCCTAAGAAAACTGTAAGAGTATCTTACAACTGCATACAGATGATCTAGATAGCACCATGAACCAGTCTTCTGCTGAAATTGACTAGTCCTCGATTGGTCCTGTTCTTTTGTCATGTGTCCCACATATGGGAGCATTTTTATAAGACATTTCCAACAATCTGCATACTATATAAACTACTTGATGAAACTCGACCAGATTATGTATCAGATCAAGCAACAAAAATTAGCATGTATCCTATCACATAAAGCATCAAATAAAATGAAGTACTTCATTCGACTTGTTGACAACATGTAAATAATTATTGCTTTATTCATCCAATATTAGAAGTTTACTTGACAGATCTAAATACCTACTATTTTGTTCCTTCAACATTCAAACTTCAAAAAACAGTAGTTGACAGCATATAAAGCCTACAATACACAAACAAGGTAATTACAGAATGCAAAGGTTAAGCAATGCAGAATACCATGTGTTTTGGGCTTGTCCATAGCTTGAGAAGTGCTTGCCATTCGTCATTAGAGATGTATGAAAACAAGGACTTGATGCTGAGTTCAGCTGCTGGTACTTGATCGAAAAATTTCTTTTTGACCAAATGCCGTCTTTGCTTGAAACATTCTTCAGTATATCAGTGCAGGCCACCTTAACTTCCATTGAAGTAGTGTCCATCTCAAAATTTTCCTGCAAAGCCAGCAAACTAGGCAATGAACAAATTAGTAAACAAATGACAAAAAATAGTAGAAAAACACATTCGGCTAAGCAATCATGAGCTTACAGCATGTTTTCCTATATAGTCTTTCACCATATTCTTGTCCTTTTGTATTCCTTGAAGTGTGGAAGGATCAGTGTATGGCTTCTAGCAATCATCCCACCATCTGATGCAAACTATGCAGCCAGCACAGGCCACTCGGGGCTCATCACTTTAGAAATTTCAATCCTCACTTTGCTTCCTTGCCCCTTGGTCATCTTTTCCAGGCCTGAACCTTTCTCTTGCGGTTGACTACAACAAGTGAGTTGTCTGAAATAGAAGCCAGTTTAGTCTATCTATACTAGAAGCTTATCAAGCAAATACGAAGAAGATTAGATGTAAAATCTTATCAAGCTACAATAGTACAAATATAAACAACTAATTAAAATTGGCACAAGTAAGTAAAAGCTTATCAGCAAAGCTATAGAAGATCCGATGTACAATAGATCAGATGTATAGCAGGAACTAGCAAATAAACATCAAGCAGATCAAATGTGCAAATAAATTACAACAAGCTTTCTAAATAGCATGTGTATATCAAGAAATATATTCATGTTCATCAAGAACTTGTGGAACATGCAACACAGTACAACATCAGTTTAGGACAGCATATAAGTAGTCGCACCAGATCTTGTACTCACATACATATGATCAAATCTTTTATCTAGCAAATAATTGGGAGTCTATTTATACTACAGCACATGTACAACAAAATTTCTTACATTTAGAAAATGCATGAGTAAAAGAAAAAAGTACAAGATGAACTTGCCTTCATCACCCATAGGATGCTTAGCTTCTTCATTGAAGTCATCATCTCTATCCACCGTACATGCAACAGGGCTGAGGTCCAAATGGACAGTACTTCCTTCATCCATCGACATAGACCCATCATCCATTTTCATTGAGTTTCCACCATCATGGTGAAGCGTGCCTTCTTCATGAGCTGTAGCAACCCTTCACTTTCTGCCTTGTGACTCTAGCAGTAGCAGGTTCATCAACACACCGCAACTTATCTGATCCTCCTGGTGGTAACGCAAACACTCTTCCTAGATCCATTGTTGTAGTTGTATCTGAGGTACATGTATTGTTTCTCTTCCTCTTAGCAACACACTTATTCCTCCTCCTAGGACCCTTCGGGACCCGCATGCAACAGCATTAGACTAGAGGTTAGAAATAAAATAGTGTAAGCATAGAATGAAGGAAAATAAGGAAAAGCAGACAACAAACAAGTAAACCCCCTCAAAACAAGTTAGAATTTGCACCTTTACAATCTTGTCCACTACAGTATCATCAACTTCTTCCTCAATAATATCTTCCTCTCTAGGAGTGTATTTCGAGTAGTCTCCTTGTGTTATGGCAGATGCGGAGGAGTCCTCAGCTAGTATTTCCCTACCTTGTTTATCACCATTATGATTTTCTAATCATTGAGGTTATCCGGGAGATGCCAAGAGATTGGAAAACACGGTTGTTCCTCATCATTGTCCTAGCCCTAATCTTCTCCAGTTCAGTGAGGGGTGCTTCTATACATGAATTAGAAAATATGCATTAGATAGATGGATGGTTGAAATGCATAGGTGAGCAGACAACTCAAACAGCTAATGTATCTTACCAAGTTTTAGTTTCATTAAATCTAGTAGATTAACGAGAGATTTCTATACTTAAATATAAACTTAGTGAATAAATCCTAACCCTAGTTAATGTCTAGTACCATTACTATTAATGTCTAGTTACTATTACTAAAGCATAAACAAGACGCTAGTTACTATAACTATTAATGTATAGTTACTATGGACAACACAGCAGGTGATTGCAAGACAAAACTCAAATTAATGTCTAGTTACTATTACTAAAGCATAAACAAAAGGCTCAAACATCAAGACACATAGAAAATCAACAAGATAAAATCATATTAAACTACCAGCCTAGTCATTAATCCAAAGTGATGAGTGCTAAGCTTAGCACATCCAAGCATAGAAATTATAGCAGCAAGCATAAACACGAGGAGAAATTTGCATACCAGCGAGCTGTGTCTTTTTTGTCATCCTTCCCATTGCTGATCTCGAGGTGGTTCAACTGGTGCCGTTAGGTTCTTGATGTCCACTTGTGAAACCCCTTGGTAGATTCCTGCAATAACCATGTGGTTAGATAGCAGTACCACAATGAACTGAATAGTAAGCAAAGAACTAAGTTAATTTATACTTCATATCCATCATGCATGTAAGTTGCATCAACAAGCAAGCTAGTAGTTAGCTGGAGTAATCCTACTACTACCACTACTATAGCAACCAAGCAAATCTTGCCATGACTACCGCGACTACTACAGCAATCAAGCAAGCAAGGCCACCTCTGCAGTTTATTAGCTCTGTAGTTTATTAGAATTGCTTCATATTTGACTAACCAAGCAATTGTCTTAACCAAGCAATTCTATAACCAACCAATTAATATAGACAAGTAATCAGTATAAGAAACTCTTAATAAAACCCAGATGTATTACTATCCCAAGTTAGAGTGCAGATAGCTATAGATTCTTGTCTTGCTACACATATTCGGGATCTTGGGGCATCTAATGAGACAGTATGCCCCTGGATCAAAGCATAGAACCCTAGACACGCCATGAGAGCCAATCATAATCCTATACATGCCATGAGAGCTAGACCATAACCCTAGACACACCATGAGATCAAGACCCTATCCTAGACACGCCATGAGATTCGGACCCTAACCCTAGACACGCCATGAGAGCCAAACCCTAACCCTAGAAAAGCCATGAGAGACAAACCCTAACCCTAGATAACAGGAAGGCGGAGGAGCTAGGGAGAATGCCAAGAGAACTCGCCTGACTGTGTCGAACTCAGAGGAAGACCCCTTCCCCTTCTGTGGCCTTCGTCTTCGCTAGCGTCGTCGTCGTAGCAGCTACCAACTGTGCCCATCGTCGGAGCGAGCAAGCGGGGTCGTCATTGGAGCGAGAAGGCGTGGCGGTCATGGTGGGAGCGAGCGCGCGTGGCCAAAGTTGGAGCGAGTAGGCAGGGCCACCCTCGCTCGCGTCATGGGGATGGGTGTGGAATGGAGGTGTGAGATCGGGACCAGGTCGGTAGGTGGGGATGGGTGGGTTTTTCCAAATTGACCCTGCATTTTCTCCTCCGTTGCCCAAATTCTGCCGAAATTGGTGGGCGGGAGATTTTTAGATTTTGGCGGTAGAATAGAATTTTGTGTTTTGAGTTAAGGTTTTTTGGATTTATGGGGTTAAAAGGTTATTGCATTTCTTCTACACATAATTTTCCTAAAAAAGTTTCTACCCACTTTTATGTACAATTGTGCAATTTATTGCATATAACTATATCCATTTCTCATGAAAAAGAAGTTCGACCGCCATATAAAATGACGTGACGTGAAGGTTTTCCCCTGATACTACATATACCACATAAAATGATATAGCGCTAAACTTCCATTGGATCCTTGATAGAACAGCATATTATGATTCTAAAAATGATTTTTTCAAAAAATCATGAGCATCAGATAGTGTACATGTAGTTCAAACCGGACTCGCTTTGTGCCGATTGTTCGGAGCATAAACGCTAAACTGTGTTACATAAAATGGCATGACGCGAAGGATTCACATTGTTCGAATCATTTTTGAATTTTTTATGCTCGTTTCCAAATTTTTATGTTTTAAACTATGGTCAAAACGACGGACATGAAGATACGGGATGAGCCTGTCTAAACTTGCATTGGATCTCTGAAGAACATCATATTATTGATTCTAAAAATGTTTTTTTCATAAAAAATCATGAGCATCCGATAGTGTACATCCAGTTCTAACCGGACCCGCTTCCTGCCGATTCGGTGGATATTTCTCTTTTCACCAGGACGGAGGTTCGCTTTTTGAATCCCTGGCTGGGGCATTTTTCATGTAGGTGGTCTATTATTTTTGAAAAATGAGGTGGTGGCATTTTTTATTTAACATTTTGTGTTGCTTCACAAAACGTCCTGGTTTTGGCACTCAAAAATAGAAAAGGCTTTTCCATGCGACGAGAATGAAAGCTTCTCCCGCAACATTGTTCGCCATCCAAAGATGGACATGTGTCCACAATATATGCACATTATCACAAACTATGTTGCGATTCTAGCCATAACATTGGTCTTTTGGCTTGAAAGTCATGAAACCTCGAACATAATAGGTCATTTCTGAGAAGGTTTTTTCGAGACACAATCCATAGACCAAGTCTGATATTTTCCTTGCAACTATGTCACATAAAATGACGAGACGCAAAGGATTCGCATTGTTCGGATCATTTTTGAATTTTTCTGCCTATTTCCAACTTTGCCTGTTTTAAACTATGGTCAAAACAACGGGCATGAAGATAGGGGATGAGCCTCTCTAAACTAGCATTGGATCTTTGAAGAAAACATCATATTATGATTCTAAAAATTATTTTTTCAAAAAACTATGTGCATCAGATAGTGTACCTACAGTTTAACCAGACATGCTTCCTGCCGATTCGACGAATATTTGTCTTTTTCACCAGGGGTGGATGGAAAGCTTCTCAAATCCCCACTTGGGCCATTGTTCATGTAAGGTGGTCTATTTTTTTAAATGAGGTGGTGCCATTTTTTATTTAACATTTTGTGTTACTTCACAGTATGCCCCGGTTTTGGCACTCGAAAAATAGAAAATGGCTTTTCCATGCGACGAGAAGGAAAGCTTCCTCCTGCAACATTGTTTTCCATCCAAAGACGATCATGTGTGCACAATATAGGCACATTATCACAAACTATGTCGTGATTCTAGCCATAACATTGGTCTTTTGGCTTGAAAGTCATGAAACCTCGAACATGATAGGTCATTTCTGAGAAGGGTTTTTCGAGACACAATCAATAGACCAAGTCTGGTATTTTTCCTTGCAACTGTGTCACATAAAATGACGTGACATAAAGGATTCGCATTGTTCGGATCATTTATGAATTTTTTTGCTTGTTTCCAACTTTGCCTGTTTCAAAGTATGGTCAAAACAATGGGAATGAAGATAGGGGATGATCCTCTCTAAACTTGCATTGGATATTTGAAGAAACATCATATTATGATTCTAAAAATTTTTTTTTCAAAAAATATGAGCATCAGATAGTGTTCCTGCAGTTCAAACCAGACCCGCTTCCGACCAATTCGGCGAACATTTGTCTTTTTCACCAGGGGTGGATGGAAAGCTTTTCAAATCCCCAGTTGGGGCATTGTTCATGTAAGGTGGTCTATTATTATTTTTTAAATGAGGTCGTGGCATTTTTTATTTAACGTTTTGTGTTGCTTCACAGTATGCCTCGGTTTTGGCACTCGAAAAATAGAAAATGGATTTTCCATGCGACGAGAAGGAAAGCTTCCTCCTGCAACATTGTTTGCCATCCAAAGATGGACTTGCGTGCATAATATAGGTACATTATCACAAACTATGTCGCGATTCTAGCCATAACATTGGTCTTTTGGCTTGAAAGTCATGAAACCTCAAACATGACAGGTCATTTCTAAGAAGGTTTTTTCGAGACACAATCAATATACCAAGTATGATAGTTTTCCTTCTAACTATGTCACATAAAATGACGTGACGCGAAGGATTCGCATTGTTCGTATCATTTTTGAATTTTTTATGCCTGTTTCCAAATGTTCCTATTCAAACTATGGTTAAACGGCGGGCATGAAGATAGGGGATGAGCCTGTCTATACTTGCATTAGATCTATGAAGGAACGTCATATTACGATTCTAAAAATGTATTTTCAAAAATCATGAGCATCAGATAGTGTACCTGTAGTTCAAACCGGACCCGCTTGCTACCGATTTGGTGAACATTTGTCTTTTTCATCAGGGTGGACGGAAAGCTTTTCGAATCCCGATGGGGAATTGTTCATGTAAGGTGGTCTATTATTGTTGAAAAATGATGGTGGTGGCATTTTTTTATTTAACGTTTTGTGTTGCTTCACAGAACCCTGGTTTTGGCACTCAGAAAATGGAAAATGGCTTTTCCATGTGACGAGAAGGAAAGCTTCCTCCTGCAACATTGTTCTCCATCCAAATATGAGTATGTGTGCTTAATATAGGCATATTATCAGAAACTATGTCACGATTCTAGCCATAACATTGGTCTTTTAGCTTGAAAGTCATGAAACCTCGAACATGATAGGTCATTTCTGAGAAGGTTTTTTCGAGACATAATCAATATACCAAGTCTAATATTTTTCCTTGCAACTGTGTCACATAAAATGACGTGACACGAAGTATTTCCATTGTTCGAATCATTTTGAATTGTTTATGCCCGTTTCAAATTTTCATGATTCAAACTATGGTCAAGACAGCGGGCATCAAGATAGATAGGGATGAGCCTCTCTAAACTTGTACTAGATCTCTGAATAAACATCATATTATGCTTCTAAAATGATTTTTTCAAGAAATCATGAGCATCAGATAGTGTACCTGCAGTTCAAAACGGACCCGCTTCCTACTGGTTCGGCGGACATTTGTCTTTTTCACCAGGGCTGGAAGAAAAGCTTTTCGAATCCCTGATTGGGGCATTGTTGACGTAAGATGGTCTATTATTATTATTGAAAAATGAGGTGGTGGCATTTTTAATTAACGGTTTGTGTTGCTTCAGAGAACGCTCCAGTTTTGGCACTCGGAAAATAGAAAATGGCTTTTCCATGCGACGAGAAGGAAAGATTCCTCCTGTAACATTGTTCACCATCCAAACATGGACATGCGTGCATAATATATGCACATTATCACAAACTATGTCACGATTCTAGCCATAATATTGATCTTTTGGCTTGAAGGATTCTTGGAAAATAATTAATATACCAAGTATGATATTTTTTATCACAACCGTGTCACATAAAATAACGCGACGCGAAGGATTCACATTGTTTGGATCATTTCTGAATTTTTTGATGCCTGTTTCCAAATTTTCCTGTTTCAAACTATGGTCAAAACGGCAGGCATGAAGATAGGGGATGTGATTCTCTAAACTTGCATTGTATCTCCGAAGAAACATCAAATTATGATTCTAAAAATGATTTTTTCAAAAAATCATCAGCATCAGATAGTGTACCTACAATTCAATCTGGACCCGCTTCCTGCCGATTCGGCTGACATTTGTCTTTTTCACCAGGGGTGGACGGAAATCTTTCAAATCCCCGGTTGGGGCATTGTTCATCTAAGGTGGTATATTTTTTTTCAAAAATGAGGTGGTGGCATTTTTTATTTAACGTTTTGTGTTGCTTCATAGAACGCCCTGGTTTTGGCACTTAGAAAATAGAAAATGGATTTTCCATCCGACGAGAAGGAAAGCTTCCTTCGAACATTGTTCACCATCCAAAGATGGACATGCGTGCATAATATAGCCACATTATCACAAATTATGTCACGATTCTAGACTTAACATTGGTCTTTGGCTTGAAACTCATGAAACCTCAAACATGATAGGTCATTTCTGAGAATGTTTTTTCGAGACACAATCAATGTACCAAGTCTGATATTTTGCTCGCAACTGTGTCACAAATGACGTGATGCGAAGGATTCGCATTGTTCGGATCATTTTTTATTTTTTATGCTCGTTTCCAATTTTCCTATTTCAAACTATGATCAAAAGGGTGGGCATGAAGATAGGGGCTGATGCTCTCTAAACTTGCATTGGATCCCCCAACTCCTCTATTCTCCACGAAGGTTCGACCTTGCCCTTTGTGATCTACACTATTACTTCTAGCATTGACAAGTGCTTTCTCAAAAGCACCAAGTCTACGAGAAAACATATACAAGACGAGCGAGAAGCACTTGGCTATCAACGGAAAGCACTTGGAAGTATATGACATGAAATAGGTATGAAGGCGAACAACATTGCCAAGTGCTTCATCAAAAGCACCAAAACTGGGAGAAAGCATATACAAGACAACCGAGAAGCACTTGTGATCAACGGAATACACTTGGCGGTACATGACATGATATAGGTGTGAAGCCCCCAATGTTTCCAAGTGCTACCTCAAAAGCACCATGTCCAGGTGAAAGCATATACGAGACCACCAAGAAGCACTTGTCTATCAACGCAAAGCAACCTGGCAGCATATTACATGAAATAGGTGTGAAGCCTCCCAATATTTCCAAGTGCTTCCACAGAAGCTCCAAGTCCGGGATATATCATATACAAGGCGAGAAGAAGCACTAGTTGCTACCGTAAGGCACTGGTAGTATATTAGATGCAATCGGGCTACCCACACGAATTGTATCCATATGAAGTACAACCCCCAGACTCCAAGCAGACCGACCAAGCATCGAGAGAATTGCAACGAACATGTTTGGGTTCCACTCGTAACTTACCAAGCCAAGTTCATGAGTTTGAACATCATGCATCTAAAAAGCTAGCACTAGATCATTCTTATTCGAACAAGGCAGCAAGATGACAACATTGCCATAAGGGAAGAAAAGAAATATCCATAACCTAGCGAAACCAAAGACTGGACAAGTCTGGAAGAACATACCTTGACATCATGGAAGTATCTTGGCATATACTAGCAGAAACATTTGGTGCTTGACATCGTGGAAAACACGACTAGCGTCCCCCCGTGTGTCGATTACTCTGAAAACAGGCAAAATCTGGGTGACACGTTGGACGAACGCCAACAAAAAAACATGGAAACGGGCAAAAATCCACGACATCATGGAAAATGGCCCGACATCGTGGAAAACACGACTAGCGTCCCACGTGTGTCGGTTATCCTCAAAATAAGAAAAATCTGGGCGAGACGTTGGAACGAACGACCAAAACATGGAAACCGGGCAAAAATCCATGACATTATGGAAAACGGCCCGACATCGTGGAAAACACGACTAGCGTCTCATGTGTGACGGTTACACTCAAAACAGGCAAAATCTAGGCGAGGCGTTGGAGCCGAACAGCCAAAACGTGGAAACCAGGCAAAAATCCACGAGATCGTGGAAAACTGACGGACATCGTGGAAAACACGACTAGCGTCTCACGTGGGTCGGTTATGCTCA
>CAJUXJ010001331.1:0-28781 GCA_910589775.1 Avena eriantha
GGCGCAAAGCGACTCGTCATTTACGGTAATTCCAACTGGTGGTCAACCAAACAATGAACAAGTGTGATGCTCTGAGCGACAACATGATCGCCTACCGCGCTATGACGCACTCGAGGGAGACTTCACGACTGCGAGCTGCGGCATGTTGGCTGCGAGAGCAACGAGGAAGTAGACATACTAGCCAACATAGGCTCCCTTTGCACCCAGTGCCACCAGGAGTATTTTTTAGAGGCGCATCTGCGAGTGCTCCATCAAGCCTAAGGCCTAGAGCATAAAACCAACACGTCAAAGGACTCGGGGGCTACGCCACCAATGATCCAATATCACTCGACACCGGATCTAGATACAAGACTCGAAGGCCCATGGAGGTCATGATGATCGATACATCCTCGACGCAACCATATATCACAATACTTGCTCAACAAAAGGTTGCTAGATGACCCGACAGATGCACAAGAATATCATTTTGCGGCCCAAAAGTTGAGGCGCCCAGGCAACGTGGTACCATTTGCTTGCAATCAACTGTGTTGCCCAACGAGTTGGTGTGCCAAATACTCAGAGGGTCTTTTTCGGCACGAATTCAACTTTATGTTTAAATTCAAAATATCACGCTAACGCCCGTCAAGTTGCTTACAAGAGGCCATGCACTGCTTACCGGAGTAAAGTTCAGTGCTAGCTGGTAGCACAGTGCGGCAGTGCACCGGTTGTAGACTGAGAAATTCATGGAGTGCCCTGCTCAGCATCTGCTTTGTGCTAGTCCATGCACTACTTAGACTAGAAGTCCGAGTGGCTTGCTGGTAGGACATAGAGGCAGTGCATAGCTTGTATCCCGAGCAGTGCGTGGCGTATAGTGCTGGCTGCGCATCAGGAGGCCATGCAGTGCTTACGGGAGGAGTTCGAGTAGCTTGCTTGTAGGATAGGGAGGCAGTTCATTGTTTGTATGTTCAGCAGTGCATGGCGTGCACTGCTGAGCTCTGCACTTTTCCTGGGCGGCGCACTACTTACATTATTATGATTTCGAGTGGCTTGCTGGTACACAGGGCCGCAGTGCATTGTTTGTATCTTGGGCAGTGCATGGCGTGTAGTGCTGGGCATCTCGTTGTACTGATTCGTGCACTGCTTACAGGAGGCCATGCACTGTTTATGGGAGTAGTTTCGAGTGGCTTGATGGTACACAGTGAGGCAGTGCACCGGTTGTAGACTGAGCAGTTCATGGAGTGCCCTGCTCAGCATCTGCTCTGTGCTAGTCCGTGCACTGCTTAGACTAGAAGTTCGAGTAGCTTGCTGGTAGGACATAGAGGTAGTGCATAGCTTGTATCCCGAGCAATGCGTGGCATGTAGTTCTGTGCATCAGGAGGCCATGCAGTGCTTACAGGAGGAGTTTGAGTGGCTTGGTTGTAGGACAGGGAGCAGTTCATTGTTTGTATGTTCAGCAGTGCCGTCGCTATGCGCTTTGCTGGGCAGTGCACTACTTATAGTAGAATTTCGAGTGTCTTGCTGTAGCACAGGGCTGCAGTGCATTGTTTGTATCTTGGGCAGTGCATGGCATGTAGTGCTGGGCATCTGCGTTTACTGAGTAGTGCAATTGCTTACGGAGGCCATGCACTGCTTATCGGCGTAGTTCGAGTGGCTTGCTGATAGCACAGTGAGGCAGTGCACCGGTTGTAGACTACTCAGGTTCATGGAGTGCCCTGCTTAGCATCTGCTCTGTGCTAGTCCGTGCACTGCTTAGACTATTAGTTCGAGTGGCTTGCTGGTAGGACATACAGGCAGTGCATAGCTTGTATCCGAGCAGTGCATGGCATGTAGTGTTGTGCATTAGGAGGCGATGCAGTGCTTACAGGAGGAGTTCAAGTGGCTTGCTTGTAGGACAGGAGGCAGTTCATTGTTGTATGTTCACAGCAGTGCATGGCGTGCACTGCTGAGCATCTGCGCTTTCTGGGCACTGCACTGCCTATAATAGGGTTTCGAGTGGCTTGCTGGTAGCACAGGGCCGCCAGTGCATTGTTTGTATCTTGGGCAGTGCATGGCGTGTAGTGCTGGGCATCTGCGTTGTACTGAGTTGTGCACTGCTTACAGGAGGCCATTCACTGCTTACCGGAGTAGTCGAGTGGCTTGCTGGTAGCACAGTGAGGCAGTGCACCGTTTGTAGACAGAGCAGTTCATGGAGTGCCCTGCTCAACATCTGCTCTGTGCTAGTCCGTGCACTGCTTAGACTAGAAGTTCGAGTGGCTTGCTACTAGGACATAGAGGCAGTGCATAGCTTGTATCCCGAGCAGTGTGTGGCGTGTAGTGTTGTGCATTAGGAGGCCATGCAGTGCTTATAGGAGGAGTTCGAGTGGCTTGCTTGTAGGATAGGGAGGCAGTTCATTGTTTGTATGTTCAGCAGTGCACGACGTGCACTGCTGAGCATCTGCGCTTTGCTGGGCAGTGCACTGCTTACAATAGGATTTTGAGTGGCTTGCTGGTAGCACAGGGCCGCAGTGTATTGTTGTATCTTGGGCAGTGCATGGCGTGTAGTGCTGGGCATCTACGTTGTACTGAGTCGTGCACTGCTTACAGGAGGCCATGCACTGCTTACCGGAGTAGTTCGAGTGGCTAGCTGGTAGCACAAGAGGCAGTGCACCGGTTGTAGACTGAGCAGTTCATGGAGTGCCCTGCTAGCATCTGCTTTGTGCTAGTCCATGCCACGGCTTAGACTAGAAGTTCGAGTGGCTTGCTGGTAGGACATAGAGGCAGTGCATAGCTTGTATCCCGAGCATGGCGTGGCGTGCAGTGCTGCGCATCAGGAGGCCATGCAGTGCTTACAGGAGGAGTTCGAGTGGCTTGCTTGTAGGACAGGGGCAGTTCATTGTTTGTATGTTCAGCAGTGCACGGCGTGCACTGCTGAGCATCTGCGCTTTGTTGAGCAGTGCACTGCTTACAGTAGGATTTCAAGTGGCTTGCTGGTAGCACACGGCCGCAGTGCATTGTTTGTATCTTTGGAAGTGCATGGCGTGTAGTGCCCGGCATCTGCGTTGTACTGAGTCGTGGACTGCTTACAGGAGGCCATGCACTGCTTACGGGAGTAGTTCGAGTGGCTTGCTGGTAGCACAGTGAGGCAGTGCACCGGTTGTAGACTGAGCAGTTCATGGAGTGCCCTGCTCACATCTGCTTGTGCTAGTCCGTGCCTGCTTAGACTAGAAGTTCGAGTGGCTTGCTGGTAGGACATAGAGGCAGTGCATAGCTTGTATCCCGAGCAGTGCGTGGCGTGCAATGCTGTGCATCAGGAGGCCATGCAGTGCTTACAGGAGGAGTTCGAGTGGCCTGCTTGTAGGACAGGGGGCAGTTCATTGTTTGTATGTTCAGCACTGCACGTTTTACTGCTGAGCATTGCGCTTTGCTAGCAGTGCACTGCTTACAGTAGGATTTCGAGTGGCTTGCTGGTAGAACAGGGCCACAGTGCATTGTTTGTATCTGGGCAGTGCATGGCGTGTAGTGCTGGGCATCTGCGTTGTACTGAGTCGTGCACTGCTTACAGACGCCATGCAGGCCGCAGTGCATTGTTTGTATCTTTGGTAGTGCATGGCGTGTAGTTTGGGCATCTGCGTTGTACTGAGTCGTGCACTACTTACAGGAGGCCATGCACTGCTTACCGGAGTAGTTCGAGTGGCTTGCTGGTAGCACAGTGAGGCAGTGCACCGGTTGTAGACTGAGCAGTTCATGGAGTGCCCTGCTCAGCATCTGCTCTGTGTTAGTCCGTGCACTGCTTAGACTAGAAGTTCGAGTGGCTTGTTGGTAGGACATAGAGGCAGTGCATAGCTTGTATCCCGAGCAGTACATGGTGTGCAGTGCTGTGCATCAGGAGGCCATGCAGTGCTTATAGGAGGGAGTTCGAGTGGCTCTTGTAGGACAGGGAGGCAGTTCATTGTTTGTATGTTCAGCAGTGCACGGCGTGCACTGCTGAGCATCTGCGCTTTGCTGGGCAGTGCACTGCTTACAGTAGGATTTCGAGTGGCTTGCTGGTAGCACAGGGCCGCAGTGCATTGTTGTATCTTGGGCAGTGCATGGCGTGTAGTGCTGGCATCTGCGTTAGTACTGAGTCGTGCACTGCTTACAGGAGGCCATGCACTGCTTACCGGGAGTAGTTCGAGTGCTTGCTGGTAGCACAGTGAGGCAGTGCACCGGTTGTAGACTGAGCAGTTCATGGAGTGCCCTGCTCAGCATCTGCTATGTGCTAGTCCGTGCAATGCTTAGACTAGAAGTTCGAGTGGCTTGCTGGTAGGACATAGAGGCAGTGCATAGCTTGTATCCCGAGCAGTGCAGTGGCGTGCAGTGCTGTTGCATCAGGAGGCCATGCAGTGCTTTAAGGAGGAGTTCGAGTGGCTTGCTTGTAGGACAGGGAGGCAGTTCATTGTTGTTATGTTCAGCAGTGCACGGCGTGCACTGCTGAGCATCTGCGCTTTGCTGGGCAGTGCACTGCTTACTAGTAGGATTTCGAGTGGCTTGCTGGTAGCACAGGGCCGCAGTGCATTGTTTGTATCTTGGGCAGTGCATGGCGTGTAGTGCTGGGCATCTGCGTTGTACTGAGTCGTGCACTGCTTACAGGAGGCCATGCACTGCTTACCGGAGTAGTTCGAGTGGCTTGCTGGTAGCACAGTGAGGCAGTGCACCGGTTGGTAGACTGAGCAGTTCATGGATGCCCTGCTCAGCATCTGCTCTGTGCTAGTCCGTGCACTGCTTAGACTAGAAGTTCGAGTGGCTTGCTGGTAGGACATAGAGGCAGTGCATAGCTTGTATCCCGAGCAGTGCGTGCGTGCAGTGCTTGCATCAGGAGGCCATGCAGTGCTTACAGGAGGAGTTCGAGTGGCTTGCTTGTAGGACAGGGAGGCAGTTCATTGTTTGTATGTTCAGCAGTGCACGTCATGCACTGCTGAGCATCTGCGCTTTGCTGGGCAGTGCACTGCTTACAGTAGGTTTTCGAGTGGCTTGCTGGTAGCACAGGGCCGCAGTGCATTGTTTGTATCTTGGGCAGTGCATGGCGTGTAGTGCCTGGGCATCTGCTGTTGTACTGAGTCGTGCACTGCTTACAGGAGGCCATGCACTGCTTACGGGAGTAGTTCGAGTGCTTGCTGGTAGCACAGTGAGGCAGTGCACCGGTTGTAGACTGAGCAGTTCATGGAGTGCCCTGCTCAGCATCTGCTCTGTGCTAGTCCGTGCACTGCTTAGACTAGAAGTTCGAGTGGCTTGCTGGTAGGACATAGAGGCAGTGCATAGCTTGTATCCCGAGCAGTGCGTGGCGTGCAGTGCTGCGGCATCAGGAGGCCATGCAGTCCTTACAGGAGGAGTTCGAGTGGCTTGCTTGTAGGATAGGGAGGCAGTTCATTGTTTGTATGTTCAGCAGTGCACGGCGTGCACAGCTGACCATCTGCGCTTTGCTGGGCAGTGCACTGCTTACAGTAGGTTTCGAGTGGCTTGCTGGTAGCACAGGGCCAGCAGTGCATTGTTTGTATCTTGGGCAGTGCATGGCGTGTAGTGCTGGGCATCTGCGTTGTACTGAGTCGTGCACTGCTTATAGGAGGCCATGCACTGCTTACCGGAGTAGTTCGAGTGGCTTGCTGGTAGCACAGTGAGGCAGTGCACCGGTTGTAGACTGAGCAGTTCATGGAGTGCCCTGCTTAGCATCTGCTCTGTGCTAGTCCGTGCACTGCTTAGACTAGAAGTTCGAGTGGCTTGCTGGTAGGACATAGAGGCAGTGCATAGCTTGTATCCCGAGCAGTGCGTGGCGTGCAGTGCTGTGCATCAGGAGGCCATGTAGTGCTTATAGGAGGAGTTAGAGTGGCTTGCTTGTAGGACAGGAGGCAGTTCATTGTTTGTATGTTCAGCAGTGCACGCGTGCAATGCTGAGCATCTGCGCTTTGCTGGGCAGTGCACTGCTTATAGTAGGTTTTCGAGTGTCTTGCTGGTAGCACAGGGCCGCAGTGCATTGTTTGTATCTTGGGCAGTGCATGGCGTGTAGTGCTGGGCATCTGCGTTGTACTGAGTCGTGCACTGCTTACAGGAGGCCATGCACTGCTTACCGGAGTAGTTCGAGTGGCTTGCTGGTAGCACAGTGAGGCAGTGCACCGGTTGTAGACTGAGCAGTTCATGGAGATGCCCTGCTCAGCATCTGCTATGTGCTAGTCCGTGCACTGCTTAGACTAGAAGTTCGAGTGGCTTGCTGGTAGGACATAGAGGCAGTGCATTGCTTGTATCCCGAGCAGTACATGGCGTGCAGTGCTATGCATCAGGAAGCCATGCGGTGCTTATAGGAGGAGTTCGAGTGGCTTGCTTGTAGGACAGGGAGGCAGTTCATTGTTTGTATGTTCAGCAGTGCACGGCATGCACTGCTGAGCATCTGCGCTTTGCTGGGCAGTGCACTGCTTACAGTAGGATTTCGAGTGGCTTGCTGGTAGCACAGGGCCGCAGTGCATTGTTTGTATCTTGGGTAGTGCATGGCGTGTAGTGCTGGGCATCTGCGTTGTACTGAGTCGTGCACTGCTTACAGGAGGCCATGCACTGCTTACGGGAGTAGTTCGAGTGGCTTGCTGGTAGCACAGTGAGGCAGTGCACCGGTTGTAGACTGAGCAGTTCATGGAGTGCCCTGCTCAGCATCTGCTCTGTGCTAGTCCGTGCACTGCTTAGACTAGAAGTTCGAGTGGCTTGCTGGTAGGACATAGAGGCAGTGCATAGCTTGTATCCCGAGCAGTGTGTGGCGTGTAGTGCTGTGCATCAGGAGGCCATGCAGTGCTTACAGGAGGAGTTCGAGTGGCTTGCTTGTAGGACAGGGAGGCAGTTCATTGTTTGTATGTTCAGCAGTGCACGGCATGCACTGCTGAGCGTCTGCGCTTTGCTGGGCAGTGCACTGCTTACAGTAGGTTTTCGAGTGGCTTGCTGGTAGCACAGGGCGGCAGTGCATTGTTTGTATCTTGGGCAGTGCATGGCGTGTAGTGCTGGGCATCTGCGTTGTACTGAGTCGTGCACTGCTTACAGGAGGCCATGCACTGCTTACCGGGAGTAGTTCGAGTGGCTTGCTGGTAGCACAGTGAGGCAGTGCACCGGTTGTAGACTGAGCAGTTCATGGAGTGCCTGCTCAGCATCTGCTCTGTGCTAGTCCGTGCACTGCTTAGACTAGAAGTTCGAGTGGCTTGCTGGTAGGACATAGAGGCAGTGCATAGCTTGTATCCCGAGCAGTGCGTGGCGTGCAGTGCTGCGCATCAGGAGGCCATGCAGTCCTTACAGGAGGAGTTCGAGTGGCTTGCTTGTAGGATAGGGAGGCAGTTCATTGTTTGTATGTTCAGCAGTGCACGGCATGCACAGCTGACCATCTGCGCTTTGCTGGGCAGTGCACTGCTTACAGTAGGTTTCGAGTGGCTTGCTGGTAGCACAGGGCCGCAGTGCATTGTTTGTATCTTGGGCAGTGCATGGCGTGTAGTGCTGGGCATCTGCGTTGTACTGAGTCGTGCACTGCTTACAGGAGGCCATGCACTGCTTACCGGAGTAGTTCGAGTGGCTTGCTGGTAGCACAGTGAGGTAGTGGCACCGGTTGTAGACTGAGCAGTTCATGGAGTGCCCTGCTTAGCATCTGCTCTGTGCTAGTCCATGCACTGCTTAGACTAAGTTCGAGTGGCTTGTTGGTAGGACCTAGAGGCAGTGCATAGCTTGTATCCCGAGCAGTCCATGATGTGCAGTGCTGTGCATCAGGAGACCATGTAGTGCTTATAGGAGCAGTTCGAGTGGCTTGCTTGTAGGACAGGGAGGCAGTTCATTGTTTGTATGTTCAGCAGTGCACAGCTTGCACTGCCGAGAATCTGCGCTTTGCTGGGCAGTGCACTGCTTACAGTAGGATTTCGAGTGGCTTGCTGGTAGCACAGGGCCGCAGCTGCATTGTTTGTATCTTGGGCAGTGCATGGCGTGTAGTGCTGGGCATCTGCGTTGTACTGAGTCGTGCACTGCTTACAGGAGGCCATGCACTGCTTACCGGGAGTAGTTCGAGTGGCTTGCTGGTAGCACAATGAGGTAGTGGACCGGTTGTCGACTGAGCAGTTCATGGAGTGCCCTGCTCAGCATCTCTATGTGCTAGTCCGTGCACTGCTTAGACTAGAAGTTCGAGTGGCTTGCTGGTAGGACATAGAGGCAGTGCATAGCTTGTATCCCGAGCAGTGCAGTGGCGTGCAGTGCTGTGCATCAGGAGGCCATGCAGTGCTTATAGGAGGAGTTCGAGTGGCTTGCTTGTAGGACAAGGGAGGCAGTTCATTGTTTGTATGTTCAGCAGTGCACGGCGTGCACTGCTGAGCATCTGCGCTTTGCTGGGCAGTGCACTGCTTATAGTAGGTTTTCGAGTGTCTTGCTGGTAGCACAGGGCCACAGTGCATTGTTTGTATCTTGGGCTAGTGCATGGCGTGTAGTGCTGGGCATCTGCGTTGTACTGAGTCGTGCACTGCTTACAGGAGGCCATGCACTGCTTACCGGAGTAGTTCGAGTGGCTTGCTGGTAGCACAGTGAGGCAGTGCACCGGTTGTAGACTGAGCAGTTCATGGAGTGCCCTGCTCAGCATCTGCTATGTGCTAGTCCGGTGCACTGCTTAGACTAGAAGTTCGAGTGGCTTGCTGGTAGGACATAGAGGCAGTGCATAGCTTGTATCCCGAGCAGTGCAGTGGCGTGCAGTGCTGTGCATCAGGAGCCATGCGGTGCTTACAGGAGGAGTTCGAGTGGCTTCCTTGTAGGACAGGGAGGCAGTTCATTGTTTGTATGTTCAGCAGTGCACGGCATGCACTGCTGAGCATCTGCGCTTTGCTGGGCAGTGCACTGCTTACAGTAGGATTTCGAGTGGCTTGCTGGTAGCACAGGGCCGCAGTGCATTGTTTGTATCTTGGGTAGTGCATGGCGTGTAGTGCTGGGCATCTGCGTTGTACTGAGTCGTGCACTGCTTACAGGAGGCCATGCACTGCTTACCGGAGTAGTTTGAGTGGCTTGCTGGTAGCACAGTGAGGCAGTGCACCGGTTGTAGACTGAGCAGTTCATGGAGATGCCCTGCTCAGCATCTGCTCTGTGCTAGTCCGTGCACTGCTTAGACTAGAAGTTCGAGTGGCTTGCTGGTAGGACATAGAGGCAGTGCATAGCTTGTATCCCGAGCAGTGCGTGGCGTGCAGTGCTGCCATCAGGAGGCCATGCAGTCCTTACAGGAGGAGTTCGAGTGGCTTGCTTGTAGGATAGGGAGGCAGTTCATTGTTTGTATGTTCAGCAGTGCACGGCATGCACAGCTGACCATCTGCGCTTTGCTGGGCAGTGCACTGCTTACAGTAGGTTTTCGAGTGGCTTGCTGGTAGCACAGGGCCGCAGTGCATTGTTTGTATCTTGGGCAGTGCATGGCGTGTAGTGCTAGGCATCTGCGTTGTACTGAGTCGTGCACTGCTTACAGGAGGCCATGCACTGCTTACGGAGTAGTTCGAGTGGCTTGCTGGTAGCACAGTGAGGCAGTGCACCGGTTGTAGACTGAGCAGTTCATGGAGAGCCCTGCTCAGCATCTGCTATGTGCTAGTCCGTGCACTGCTTAGACTAGAAGTTCGAGTGGCTTGCTGGTAGGACATAGAGGCAGTGCATTAGCTTGTATCCCGAGCAGTACATGGCGTGCAGTGCTATGCATCAGGAGGCCATGCGGTGCTTATAGGAGGAGTTCGAGTGGCTTGCTTGTAGGACAGGGAGGCAGTTCATTGTTTGTATGTTCAGCAGTGCACGGCATGCACTGCTGAGCGATCTGCGCTTTGCTGGGCAGTGCACTGCTTACAGTAGGTTTTCGAGTGGCTTGCTGGTAGCACAGGGCCGCAGTGCATTGTTTGTATCTTGGGCAGTGCATGGCAGTGTAGTGCTGGGCATCTGCGTTGTACTGAGTCGTGCACTGCTTACAGGAGGCCATGCACTGCTTACCGGAGTAGTTCGAGTGGCTTGCTGGTAGCACAGTGAGGCAGTGGCACCGGTTGTAGACTGAGCAGTTCATGGAGTGCCTGCTCAGCATCTGCTCTGTGCTAGTCCATGCACTGCTTAGGACTAAGTTCGAGTGGCTTGTTGGTAGGACCTAGAGGCAGTGCATAGCTTGTATCCCGAGCAGTCCATGATGTGCAGTGTTGTGCATCAGGAGACCATGTAGTGCTATACAGGAGGAGTTCAAGTGGCTTCCTTGTAGGACAGGAGGCAGTTCATTGTTTGTATGTTCATCAGTGCACGGCGTGCACTGCTGAGCATCTGCGCTTTGCTGGGCAGTGCACTGCTTACAGTAGGTTTTCGAGTGGCTTGCTGGTAGCACAGGGCCGCAGCTGCATTGTTTGTATCTGGGCAGTGCATGGCGTGTAGTGCTGGGGCATCTGCGTTGTACTGAGTCGTGCACTGCTTACAGGAGGTAATGCACTTCTTACGGAGTAGTTCGAGTGGCTTGCTGGTAGCACAGTGAGGCAGTGCACCGGTTGTAGACTGAGCAGTTCATGGAGATGCCCTGCTCAGCATCTGCTATGTGCTAGTCCGTGCACTGCTTAGACTAGAAGTTCGAGTGGCTTGCTGGTAGGACATAGAGGCAGTGCATAGCTTGTATCCCGAGCAGTGCGTGGCGTGCAGTGCTGTGCATCAGGAGGCCATGCAGTGCTTACAGGAGGAGTTCGAGTGGCTTGCTTGTAGGACAGGGAGGCAGTTCATTGTTGTATGTTCAGCAGTGCACGGCGTGCACATGCTGAGCATCTGCGCTTTGCTGGGCAGTGCACTGCTTACAGTAGGATTTTCGAGTGGCTTGCTGGTAGCACAGGGCCGCAGTGCATTGTTTGTATCTTGGGCAGTGCATGGCGTGTAGTGCTGGGCATCTGCGTTGTACTGAGTCGTGCACTGCTTACAGGAGGCCATGCACTGCTTACGGAGTAGTTCGAGTGGCTTGCTGGTAGCACAGTGAGGCAGTGCACCGGTTGTAGACTGAGCAGTTCATGGAGATGCCCTGCTCAGCATCTGCTCTGTGCTAGTCCGTGCACTGCTTAGACTAGAAGTTCGAGTGGCTTGCTGGTAGGACATAGAGGCAGTGCATAGCTTGTATCCCGAGCAGTGCGTGGCGTGCAGTGCTATGCATCAGGAGGCCATGCAGTGCTTACAGGAGGAGTTCGAGTGGCTTGCTTGTAGGACAGGGAGGCAGTTCATTGTTTGTATGTTCAGCAGTGCACGGCATGCACATGCTGAGCATCTGCGCTTTGCTGGGCAGTGCACTGCTTACAGTAGGTTTTCGAGTGGCTTGCTGGTAGCACAGGGCCGCAGTGCATTGTTTGTATCTTGGGCAGTGCATGGCGTGTAGTGCTGGGCATCTGCGTTGTACTGAGTCGTGCACTGCTTACTAGGAGGCCATGCACTGCTTACCGGGAGTAGTTCGAGTGGCTTGCTGGTAGCACAGTGAGGCAGTGCACCGGTTGTAGACTGAGCAGTTCATGGAGTAGCCCTGCTCAGCATCTGCTCTGTGCTAGTCCGTGCACTGCTTAGACTAGAAGTTCGAGTGGCTTGCTGGTAGGACATAGAGGCAGTGCATAGCTTGTATCCGAGCAGTGCGTGGCTGTGCAGTGCTGTGCATCAGGAGGCCATGCTAGTGCTTATAGGAGGAGTTCGAGTGGCTTGCTTGTAGGACAGGGAGGCAGTTCATTGTTTGTATGTTCAGCAGTGCACGGCATGCACTGCTGAGCATCTGCGCTTTGCTGGGCAGTGCACTGCTTATAGTAGGTTTTCGAGTGGCTTGCTGGTAGCACAGGGCCGCAGTGCATTGTTTGTATCTTGGGCAGTGCATGGCGTGTAGTGCTGGGCATCTGCGTTGTACTGAGTCGTGCACTGCTTACAGGAGGCCATGCACTGCTTACCGGAGTAGTTCGAGTGGCTTGCTGGTAGCACAGTGAGGCAGTGCACCGGTTGTAGACTGAGCAGTTCATGGAGTGCCCTGCTCAGCATCTGCTATGTGCTAGTCGTGCACTGCTTAGACTAGAAGTTCGAGTGGCTTTGCTGGTAGGACATAGAGGCAGTGCATAGCTTGTATCCCGAGCAGTGCGTGGCGTGCAGTGCTGAGCATCAGGAGGCCATGCAGTCCTTACAGGAGGAGTTCGAGTGGCTTGCTTGTAGGATAGGGAGGCAGTTCATTGTTTGTATGTTCAGCAGTGCACGGCATGCACTGCTGACCATCTGCGCTTTGCTGGGCAGTGCACTGCTTACAGTAGGTTTTCGAGTGGCTTGCTGGTAGCACAGGGCCGCAGTGCATTGTTTGTATCTTGGGCAGTGCATGGCGTGTAGTGCTGGGCATCTGCGTTGTACTGAGTCGTGCACTGCTTACAGGAGGCCATGCACTGCTTACCGGAGTAGTTCGAGTGGCTTGCTGGTAGCACAGTGAGGCAGTGCACCGGTTGTAGACTGAGCAGTTCATGGAGTGCCCTGCTCAGCATCTGCTCTGTGCTAGTCCGTGCACTGCTTAGACTAGAAGTTCGAGTGGCTTGCTGGTAGGACATAGAGGCAGTGCATAGCTTGTATCCCGAGCAGTCCATGATGTGCAGTGTTGTGCATCAGGAGACCATGTAGTGCTTATAGGAGCAGTTCGAGTGGCTTGCTTGTAGGACAGGGAGGCAGTTCAATTGTTTGTATGTTCATCAGTGCACAGCTTGCACTGCCGAGCATCTGCGCTTTGCTGGCAGTGCACTAGCTTACAGTAGGATTTCGAGTGGCTTGCTGGTAGCACAGGGCCGCAGCGCATTGTTTGTATCTTGGGCAGTGCATGGCGTGTAGTGCTGGGCATCTGCGTTGTACTGAGTCGTGCACTGCTTACAGGAGGTAATGCACTTCTTACGGGAGTAGTTCGAGTGGCTGCTGGTACCACAATGAGGTAGTGGACCGGTTGTCGACTGAGCAGTTCATGGAGTTCCCTGCTCAGCATCTTCTCTATGCTAGTCCGTGCACTGCTTAGACTAGAAGTTCGAGTGGCTTGCAGGTAAGACATAGAGGCAGTGCATAGCTTGTATCCCGAGCAGTGCGTGGCGTGCAGTGCTGTGCATCAGGAGGCCATGCAGTGCTTACAGGAGGAGTTCGAGTGGCTTGCTTGTAGGACAGGGAGGCAGTTCATTGTTTGTATGTTCAGCAGTGCACGGCGTGCAATGCTGAGCATCTGCGCTTTGCTGGGCAGTGCACTGCTTATAGTAGGTTTTCGAGTGTCTTGCTGGTAGCACAGGGCCGCAGTGCATTGTTTGTATCTTGGGCAGTGCATGGCGTGTAGTGCTAGGGCATCTGCGTTGTACTGAGTCGTGCACTGCTTACAGGAGGCCATGCACTGCTTACCGGAGTAGTTCGAGTGGCTTGCTGGTAGCACAGTGAGGCAGTGCACCGGTTGTAGACTGAGCAGTTCATGGAGTAGCCCTGCTCAGCATCTGCTATGTGCTAGTCCGTGCACTGCTTAGACTAGAAGTTCGAGTGGCTTGCTGGTAGGACATAGAGGCAGTGCATAGCTTGTATCCCGAGCAGTGCGTGGCGTGCAGTGCTATGCATCAGGAGGCCATGCAGTGCTTACTAGGAGGAGTTCGAGTGGCTTGCTTGTAGGACAGGGAGGCAGTTCATTGTTTGTATGTTCAGCAGTGCACGGCATGCACTGCCGAGCATCTGCGCTTTGCTGGGCAGTGCACTGCTTACAGTAGGATTTCGAGTGGCTTGCTGGTAGCACAGGGCCGCAGTGCATTGTTTGTATCTTGGGTAGTGCATGGCGTGTAGTGCTGGGCATCTGCGTTGTAGTGAGTCGTGCACTGCTTACAGGAGGCCATGCACTGCTTACGGGAGTAGTTCGAGTGGCTTGCTGGTAGCACAGTGAGGCAGTGCACCGGTTGTAGACTGAGCAGTTCATGGAGAGCCCTGCTCAGCATCTGCTATGTGCTAGTCCGTGCACTGCTTAGACTAGAAGTTCGAGTGGCTTGCTGGTAGGACATAGAGGCAGTGCATTGCTTGTATCCCGAGCAGTACATGGCGTGCAGTGCTATGCATCAGGAAGCCATGCGGTGCTTATAGGAGGAGTTCGAGTGGCTTGCTTGTAGGACAGGGAGGCAGTTCATTGTTTGTATGTTCAGCAGTGCACGGCATGCACATGCTGAGCATCTGCGCTTTGCTGGGCAGTGCACTGCTTATAGTAGGTTTTCGAGTGGCTTGCTGGTAGCACAGGGCCACAGTGCATTGTTTGTATCTTGGGCAGTGCATGGCGTGTAGTGCTGGGCATCTGCGTTGTACTGAGTCGTGCACTGCTTACAGGAGGCCATGCACTGCTTACCGGAGTAGTTCGAGTGGCTTGCTGGTAGCACAGTGAGGCAGTGAACCGGTTGTCGACTGAGCAGTTCATGGAGTGCCCTGCTTAGCATCTGCTCTGTGCTAGTCCATGCACTGCTTAGACTAGAAGTTCGAGTGGCTTGTTGGTAGGACCTAGAGGCAGTGCATAGCTTGTATCCCGAGCAGTGCATGATGTGCAGTGCTGTGCATCAGGAGGCCATGCAGTGCTTATAGGAGGAGTTCGAGTGGCTTGCTTGTAGGACAGGGAGGCAGTTCATTGTTTGTATGTTCAGCAGTGCACGGCATTGCACTGCCGAGAATCTGCGCTTTGCTGGGCAGTGCATAGCTTACAGTAGGATTTCGAGTGGCTTGCTGGTAGCACAGGGCCGCAGTGCATTGTTTGTATCTTGGGCAGTGCATGGCGTGTAGTGCTGGGCATCTGCGTTGTACTGAGTCGTGCACTGCTTACAGGAGGTAATGCACTTCTTACGGGAGTAGTTCGAGTGGCTTGCTGGTAGCACAATGAGGTAGTGGACCGGTTGTCGACTGAGCAGTTCATGGAGTGCCCTGCTCAGCATCTGCTCTAGTGCTAGTCCGTGCACTGCTTAGACTAGAAGTTCGAGTGGCTTGCTGGTAGGACATAGAGGCAGTGCATAGCTTGTATCCCGAGCAGTGCGTGGCGTGCAGTGCTGTGCATCAGGAGGCCATGCAGTGCTTACTAGGAGAGTTCGAAGTGGCTTCCTTGTAGGACAAGGAGGCAGTTCATTGTTTGTATGTTCAGCAGTGCACGGCGTGCAATGCTGAGCATCTGCGCTTTGCTGGGCAGTGCACTGCTTATAGTAGGTTTTCGAGTGTCTTGCGGGTAGCACAGAGCCACAATGCATTGTTTGTATCTTGGGCAGTGCATGGCGTGTAGTGCTAGGCATCTGCGTTGTACTGAGTCGTGCACTGCTTATAGGAGGCCATGCACTGCTTACGGGAGTAGTTCGAGTGGCTTGCTGGTAGCACAGTGAGGCAGTGCACCGGTTGTAGACTGAGTAGTTCATGGAGTGCCCTGCTTAGCATCTACTCTGTGCTAGTCCATGCACTGCTTAGACTAAGTTCGAGTGGCTTGTTGGTAGGACCTAGAGGCAGTGCATAGCTTGTATTCCCGAGCAGTCCTTGATGTGCAGTGCTGTGCATCAGGAGACCATGTAGTGCTTATAGGAGCAGTTCGAGTGGCTTGCTTGTAGGACAGGGAGGCAGTTCATTGTTTGTATGTTCAGCAGTGCACGGCTTGCACTGCCGAGAATCTGCGCTTTGCTGGGCAGTGCACTGCTTATAGTAGGTTTTCGAGTGGCTTGCTGGTAGCACAGGGCCGCAGTGCATTGTTTGTATCTTGGGCAGTGCATGGCGTGTAGTGCTAGGCATCTGCGTTGTACTGAGTCGTGCACTGCTTACAGGAGGCCATGCACTGCTTACCGGAGTAGTTCGAGTGGCTTGCTGGTAGCACAGTTAGGCAGTGCACCGGTTGTAGACTGAGCAGTTCATGGAGATGCCCTGCTCAGCATCTGCTATGTGCTAGTCCGTGCACTGCTTAGACTAGAAGTTCGAGTGGCTTGCTGGTAGGACATAGAGGCAGTGCATAGCTTGTATCCCGAGCAGTGCGTGGACGTGCAGTGCTAGCATCAGGAGGCCATGCAGTCCTTACAGGAGGAGTTCGACGTGGCTTGCTTGTAGGATAGGGAGGCAAGTTCATTGTTTGTATGTTCAGCAGTGCACGGCATGCACTAGCTGACCATCTGCGCTTTGCTGGGCAGTGCAATGCTTATAGTAGGTTTTCGAGTGGCTTGCTGGTAGCACAGGGCCACAGTGCATTGTTTGTATCTTGGGCAGTGCATGGCGTGTAGTGCTGGGCATCTGCGTTGTACTGAGTCGTGCACTGCTTACAGGAGGCCATGCACTGCTTACGGGAGTAGTTCGAGTGGCTTGCTGGTAGCACAGTGAGGCAGTGCACCGGTTGTCGACTGAGCAGTTCATGGAGTGCCCTGCTTAGCATCTGCTCTGTGCTAGTCCATGCACTGCTTAGACTAGAAGTTCGAGTGGCTTGTGGTAGGACATAGAGGCAGTGCATAGCTTGTATCCCGAGCAGTCCATGCGTGCAGTGCTGTGCATCAGGAGACCATGTAGTGCTTATAGGAGCAGTTCGAGTGGCTTGCTTGTAGGACAGGGAGGCAGTTCATTGTTTGTATGTTCAGCAGTGCACAGCTTGCACTGCCGAGAATCTGCGCTTTGTTGGGCAGTGCACTAGCTTACAGTAGGATTTCGAGTGGCTTGCTGGTAGCACAGGGCCGCAGCGCATTGTTTGTATCTTGGGCAGTGCATGGCGTGTAGTGCTGGGCATCTGCGTTTGTACTGAGTCGTGCACTGCTTACAGGAGGCCATGCACTTCTTACGGGAGTAGTTCGAGTGGCTTGCTGGTACCACAATGAGGTAGTGGACCGGTTGTCGACTGAGCAGTTCATGGAGTTCCCTGCTCAGCATCTTCTCTATGCTAGTCCGTGCACTGCTTAGACTAGAAGTTTCGAGTGGCTTGCAGGTACGACATAGAGGCAGTGCATAGCTTGTATCCCGAGCAGTGCGTGGCCTGCAGTGTTGTGCATCAGGAGGCCATGCAGTGCTTACATGAGGAGTTCAAGTGGCTTCCTTGTAGGACAAGGAGGCAGTTCATTGTTTGTATGTTCAGCAGTGCACGGCGTGCAATGCTGAGCATCTGCGCTTTGCTGGGCAGTGCACTGCTTATAGTAGGTTTTCGAGTGTCTTGCGGGTAGCACAGGGCCGCAGTGCATTATTTGTATCTTGGGCAGTGCATGGCGTGTAGTGCTAGGCATCTGCGTTGTACTGAGTCGTGCACTGCTTACAGGAGGCCATGCACTGCTTACCGGAGTAGTTCGAGTGGCTTGCTGGTAGCACAGTGAGGCAGTGCACCGGTTGTAGACTGAGCAGTTCATGGAGAGCCCTGCTCAGCATCTGCTATGTGCTAGTCCGTGCACTGCTTAGACTAGAAGTTCGAGTGGCTTGCTGGTAGGACATAGAGGCAGTGCATTGCTTGTATCCTGAGCAGTACATGGCGTGCAGTGCTATGCATCAGGAAGCCATGCGGTGCTTATAGGAGGAGTTCGAGTGGCTTGCTTGTAGGACAGGGAGGCAGTTCATTGTTTGTATGTTCAGCAGTGCACGGCATGCACTGCCTGAGCATCTGCGCTTTGCTGGGCAGTGCACTGCTTACAATAGGATTTCAAGTGGCTTGCTAGTAGCACAGGGCCGCAGTGCATTGTTTGTATCTTGGGTAGTGCATGGCGTGTAGTGCTGGGCATCTGCGTTGTAGTGAGTCGTGCACTGCTTACAGGAGGCCATGCACTGCTTACGGGAGTAGTTCGAGTGGCTTGCTGGTAGCACAGTGAGGCAGTGCACCGGTTGTAGACTGAGCAGTTCATGGATTGCCCTGCTCCGCATCTGCTCTGAGCTAGTCCGTGCACTGCTTAGACTAGAAGTTCGAGTGGCTTGCTGGTAGGACATAGAGGCAGTGCATAGCTTGTATCCCGAGCAGTGTGTGGCGTGTAGTGCTGTTCATCAGGAGGCCAAGCAGTGCTTACAGGAGGAGTTCGAGTGGCTTGCTTGTAGGACAGGGAGGCAATTTATTTTTTGTATGTTCAGCAGTGCACCGCATGCACTGCTGAGCGTCTGCGCTTTGCTGGGCAGTGCACAGCTTACAGTAGGTTTTCGAGTGGCTTGCTGGTAGCACAGGGCGGCAGTGCATTGTTTGTATCTTGGGAAGTACATGGCATGTAGTGCTGGGCATCTGCGTTGTACTGAGTCGTGCACTGCTTACAGGAGGCCATGTACTGCTTACCGGAAGTAGTTCGAGTGGCTTGATGGTAGCACAGTGAGGCAGTGCACCGGTTGTAGACTGAGGAGTTCATGGAGTGCCTTGCTCAGCATCTTCTCTGTGCTAGTCCGTGCACTGCTTAGACTAGAAGTTCGAGTGGCTTGCTGGTAGGACATAGAGGCAGTGCATAGCTTGTATCCCGAGCAGTGCGTGGCGTGCAGTGCTGTGCATCAGGAGGCCATGCAGTGCTTACAGGAGGAGTTCGAGTGGCTTGCTTGTAGGACAGGGAGGCAGTTCATTGTTTGTATGTTCAGCAGTGCACGGCTTGCACTGCTGAGCATCTGCGCTTTGCTGGGCAGTGCACTGCTTACAATAGGATTTCAAGTGGCTTGCTAGTAGCACAGGGCCGCAGTGCATTGTTTGTATCTTGGGTAGTGCATGGCGTGTAGTGCTGGGCATCTGCGTTGTAGTGAGTCGTGCACTGCTTACAGGAGGCCATGCACTGCTTACGGGAGTAGTTCGAGTGGCTTGCTGGTAGCACAGTGAGGCAGTGCACCGGTTGTAGACTGAGCAGTTCATGGAGTTCCCTGCTTAGCATCTACTCTATGCTAGTCTGTGCACTGCTTAGACTAGAAGTTCGAGTGGCTTGCTGGTAGGACATAGAGGCAGTGCATAGCTTGTATCCCGAGCAGTGCGTGGCGTGCAGTGCTGTGCATCAGGAGGCCATGCAGTGCTTATAGGAGGAGTTCAAGTGGCTTCCTTGTAGGACAAGGAGGCAGTTCATTGTTTGTATGTTCAGCTGTGCACGGCTTGCAATGCTGAGCATCTGCGCTTTGCTGGGCAGTGCACTGCTTATAGTAGGTTTTCGAGTGTCTTGCTGGTAGCACAGGGCCGCAGTGCATTGTTGTATCTTGGGCAGTGCATGGCGTGTAGTGCTGGGCATCTGCGTTGTACTGAGTCGTGCACTGCTTACAGGAGGCCATGCACTGCTTACCGGAGTAGTTCGAGTGGCTTGCTGGTAGCACAGTGAGGCAGTGCACCGGTTGTAGACTGAGCAGTTCATGGAGATGCCCTGCTCAGCATCTGCTATGTGCTAGTCCGTGCACTGCTTAGACTAGAAGTTCGAGTGGCTTGCTGGTAGGACATAGAGGCAGTGCATTGCTTGTATCCCGAGCAGTACATGGCGTGCAGTGCTATGCATCAGGAAGCCATGCGGTGCTTATAGGAGGAGTTCGAGTGGCTTGCTTGTAGGACAGGGAGGCAGTTCGTTGTTTGTATGTTCAGCAGTGCACGGCATGCACTGCTGAGCATCTGCGCTTTGCTGGGCAGTGCACTGCTTATAGTAGGTTTTCGAGTGGCTTGCTGGTAGCACAGGGCCGCAGTGCATTGTTTGTATCTTGGGTAGTGCATGGCGTGTAGTGCTGGGCATCTGCGTTGTATTGAGTCGTGCACTGCTTACAGGAGGCCATGCACTGCTTACGGGAGTAGTTCGAGTGGCTTGCTGGTAGCACAGTGAGGCAGTGCACCGGTTGTAGACTGAGCAGTTCATGGAGTGCCCTGCTCAGCATCTGCTCTGTGCTAGTCCGTGCACTGCTTAGACTAGAAGTTCGAGTGGCTTGCTGGTAGGACATAGAGGCAGTGCAGTAGCTTGTATCCCGAGCAGTGTGTGGCGTGTAGTGTTGTGCATCAGGAAGCCATGCGGTGCTTACAGGAGGAGTTCAAGTGGCTTCCTTGTAGGACAGGGAGGCAGTTCATTGTTTGTATGTTCAGCAGTGCAAGGCATGCACTGCTGAGCGTCTGCGCTTTGCTGGGCAGTGCACTGCTTACAGTAGGTTTTCGAGTGGCTTGCTGGTAGCACAGGGCGGCAGTGCATTGTTTGTATCTTGGGAAGTACATGGCATGTAGTGCTGGGCATCTGCGTTGTACTGAGTCGTGCACTGCTTACAGGAGGCCATGTACTGCTTACCGGAGTAGTTCGAGTGGCTTGATGGTAGCACAGTGAGGCAGTGCACCGGTTGTAGACTGATGAGTTCATGGAGTGCCCTTGCTCAGCATCTGCTCTGTGCTAGTCCGTGCACTGCTTAGACTAGAAGTTCGAGTGGCTTGCTGGTAGGACATAGAGGCAGTGCATAGCTTGTATCCCGAGCAGTGCGTGGCGTGCAGTGCTGCGCATCAGGAGGCCATGCAGTCCTTACAGGAGGAGTTCGAGTGGCTTGCTTGTAGGATAGGGAGGCAGTTCATTATTTGTATGTTCAGTAGTGCACGGCATGCACAGCTGACCATCTGCGCTTTGCTGGGCAGTGCACTGCTTACAGTAGGTTATCGAGTGGCTTGCTGGTAGCACAGGGCCGCAGTGCATTGTTTGTATCTTGGGCAGTGCATGGCGTGTAGTGCTAGGCATCTGCGTTGTACTGAGTCGTGCACTGCTTATAGGAGGCCATGCACTGCTTACGGGAGTAGTTCGAGTGGCTTGCTGGTAGCACAGTGAGGCAGTCCACCGGTTGTAGACTGAGTAGTTCATGGAGTGCCCTGCTTAGCATCTGCTCTGTGCTAGGCCATGCACTTCTTAGACTAAGTTCGAGTGGCTTGTTGGTAGGACCTTGAGGCAGTGCATAGCTTGTATCCCGAGCAGTCCATGATGTGCAGTGCTGTGCATCAGGAGACCATGTAGTGCTGATAGGAGCAGTTCGAGTGGCTTGCTTGTAGGACAGGGAGGCAGTTCATTGTTTGTATGTTCAGCAGTGCACGGCTTGCACTGCTGAGCGTCTGCGCTTTGCTGGGCAGTGCACTGCTTATAGTAGGTTTTCGAGTGTCTTGCTGGTAGCACAGGGCCGCAGTGCATTGTTTGTATCTTGGGCAGTGCATGGCGTGTAGTGCTGGGCATCTGCTTTGTACTGAGTCGTGCACTGCTTATAGGAGGCCATGCACTGCTTACCGGAGTAGTTCGAGTGGCTTGCTGGTAGCACAGTGAGGCAGTGCACCGGTTGTAGACTGAGCAGTTCATGGAGAGCCCTGCTCAGCATCTGCTATGTGCTAGTCCGTGCACTGCTTAGACTAGAAGTTCGAGTGGCTTGCTGGTAGGACATAGAGGCAGTGCATTGCTTGTATCCCGAGCAGTCCATGGCGTGCAGTGCTATGCATCAGGAAGCCATGCGGTGCTTATAGGAGGAGTTCGAGTGGCTTGCTTGTAGGACAGGGAGGCAGTTCATTGTTTGTATGTTCAGCAGTGCACGGCATGCACTGCTGAGCATCTGCACTTTGCTGGGCAGTGCACTACTTACAGTAGGATTTCGAGTGGCTTGCTGGTAGCACAGGGCCGCAGTGCATTGTTTGTATCTTGGGTAGTGCATGGCGTGTAGTGCTGGGCATCTGCGTTGTATTGAGTCGTGCACTACTTACAGGAGGCCATGCACTGCTTACGGGAGTAGTTCGAGTGGCTTGTTGGTAGCATAGTGAGGCAGTGCACCGGTTGTAGACTGAGCAGTTCATGGAGTGCCCTGCTCAGCATCTGCTCTTTGCTAGTCCGTGCACTGCTTAGACTAGAAGTTCGAGTGGCTTGCTGGTAGGACATAGAGGCAGTGCATAGCTTGTATCCCGAGCAGTGTGTGGCGTGTAGTGCTGTGCATCTGGAGGCCATGCAGTGCTTACAGGAGGAGTTCGAGTAGGCTTGCCTTGTAGGACAGGGAGGCAGTTCATTGTTTGTATGTTCAGCAATGCACGGCATGCACTGCTGAGCGTCTGCGCTTTGCTGGGCAGTGCACTGCTTACAGTAGGTTTCGAGTGGCTTGCTGGTAGCACAGGGCGGTAGTGCATTGTTTGTATCTTGGGCAGTACATGGCATGTAGTGCTGGGCATCTGCGTTGTACTAAGTCGTGCACTGCTTACAGGAGGCCATGTACTGCTTACCGGAGTAATTCGAGTGGCTTGATGGTAGCACAGTGAGGCAGTGCACCGGATGTAGACTGAGCAGTTCATGGAGTGCCCTGCTCAGCATCTGCTCTGTGCTAGTCCGTGCACTGCTTAGACTAGAAGTTCGAGTGGCTTGCTGGTAGGACATAGAGGCAGTGCATAGCTTGTATCCCGAGCAGTGCGTGGCGTGCAGTGCTGCGCATCAGGAGGCCATGCAGTCCTTACAGGAGGAGTTCGAGTGGCTTGCTTGTAGGACAGGGAGGCAGTTCATTGTTGTATGTTCAGCAGTGCACGGCGTGCACAGCTGACCATCTGCGCTTTGCTGGACAGTGCACTGCTTACAGTAAGGTTTTCGAGTGGCTTGCTGGTAGCACAGGGCCGCAGTGCATTGTTTGTATCTTGGGCAGTGCATGGCGTGTAGTGCTGGGCATCTGCGTTGTACTGAGTCGTGCACTTGCTTACAGGAGGCCATGCACTGCTTACCGGAGTAGTTCGAGTGGCTTGCTGGTAGCACAGTGAGGCAGTGCACCGGTTGTAGACTGAGCAGTTCATGGAGAGCCCTGCTCAGCATCTGCTATGTGCTAGTCCGTGCACTGCTTAGACTAGAAGTTCGAGTGGCTTGCTGGTAGGACATAGAGGCAGTGCATTGCTTGTATCCCGAGCAGTACATGGCGTGCAATGCTATGCATCAGGAAGCCATGCGGTGCTTACAGGAGGAGTTCAAGTGGCTTTCTTGTAGGACAGGGAGGCAGTTCATTGTTTGTATGTTCAGCAGGGCATGTCATGCACTGCTGAGCGTCTGCGCTTTGCTGGGCAGTGCACTGATTACAGTAAGATTTCGAGTGGCTTGCTGGTAGCATAGGGCCGCAGTGCATTGTTTGTATCTTGGGCAGTGCATGGCGTGTAGTGCTGGGCATCTGCGTTGTACTGAGTCGTGCACTGCTTACAGGAGGCCATGCACTGCTTACGGGAGTAGTACGAGTGGCTTGCTGGTAGCACAGTGAGGCAGTGCACCGGTTGTAGACTGAGCAGTTCATGGAGATCCCTGCTCAGCATCTGCTCTGTGCTAGTCCGTGCACTGCTTAGACTAGAAGTTTGAGTGGCTTGCTGGTAGGACATAGAGGCAGTGCATAGCTTGTATCCCGAGCAGTGTGTGGCGTGTAGTGCTGCGCATCAGGAGGCCATGCAGTGCTTACAGGAGGAGTTCGAGTGGCTTGCTTGTAGGACAGGGAGGCAGTTCATTGTTTGTATGTTCAGCAGTGCACGGCATGCACTGCTGAGCGTATGCGCTTTGTTGGGCAGTGCACTGCTTACAGTAGGTTTTCGAGTGGCTTGCTGGTAGCACAGGGCGGCAGTGCATTTTTTGTATCTTGGGCAGTGCATGGCGTGTAGTGATGGGCATCTATGTTGTACTGAGTCGTGCACTGCTTACAGGAGGCCATGCACTGCTTACCGGGGTAGTTCGAGTGACTTGCTGGTAGCACAGTGAGGCAGTGCACCGGTTGTAGACTGAGCAGTTCATGGAGTGCCCTGCTCAGCATCTGCTATGTGCTAGTCCGTGCACTGCTTAGACTAGAAGTTCGAGTGGCTTGCTGGTAGGACATAGAGGCAGTGCATAGCTTGTATCCCGAGCAGTGCGTGGCGTGCAGTGCTGCGCATCAGGAGGCCATGCAGTCCTTACAGGAGGAGTTCGAGTGGCTTGCTTGTAGGATAGGGAGGCAGTTCATTGTTGTATGTTCAGCAGTGCACGGCGTGCACAGCTGACCATCTGCGCTTTGCTGGACAGTGCACTGCTTATAGTAGGTTTTCGAGTGGCTTGCTGGTAGCACAGGGCCGCAGTGCATTGTTTGTATCTTGGGCAGTGCATGGCGTGTAGTGCTGGGCATCTGCGTTGTACTGAGTCGTGCACTGCTTACAGGAGGCCATGCACTGCTTACCGGAGTAGTTCGAGTGGCTTGCTGGTAGCACAGTGAGGCAGTGCACCGGTTGTAGACTGAGCAGTTCATGGAGAGCCCTGCTCAGCATCTGCTATGTGCTAGTCTGTGCACTGCTTAGACTAGAAGTTCGAGTGGCTTGCTGGTAGGACATAGAGGCAGTGCATTGCTTGTATCCCGAGCAGTACATGCCGTGCAATGCTATGCATCAGGAAGCCATGCGGTGCTTACAGGAGGAGTTCAAGTGGCTTGCTTGTAGGACAGGGAGGCAGTTCATTGTTTGTATGTTCAGCAGGGCATGTCATGCACTGCTGAGCGTATGCGCTTTGTTGGGCAGTGCACTGCTTACAGTAGGTTTTCGAGTGGCTTGCTGGTAGCACAGGGCCGGCAGTGCATTTTTTGTATCTTGGGCAGTGCATGGCGTGTAGTGATGGGCATCTATGTTGTACTGAGTCGTGCACTGCTTACAGGAGGCCATGCACTGCTTACCGGGGTAGTTCGAGTGACTTGCTGGTAGCACAGTGAGGCAGTGCACCGGTTGTAGACTGAGAAGTTCATGGAGAGCCCTGCTCAGCATCTGCTATGTGCTAGTCCGTGCACTGCTTAGACTAGAAGTTCGAGTGGCTTGCTGGTAGGACATAGAGGCAGTGCATTGCTTGTATCCCGAGCAGTGTGTGGCGTGTTGTAGTGCTGCGCATCAGGAGGCATGCAGTGCTTACAGGAGGAGTTCGAGTGGCTTGCTTGTAGGACAGGGAGGCAAGTTCATTGTTTGTATGTTCAGCAGTGCACGGCATGCACTGCTGAGCGTATGCGCTTTGTTGGGCAGTGCACTGCTTACAGTAGGTTTTCGAGTGGCTTGCTGGTAGCACAGGGCGGCAGTGCATTTTTTGTATCTTGGGCAGTGCATGGCGTGTAGTGATGGGCATCTATGTTGTACTGAGTCGTGCACTGCTTACAGGAGGCCATGCACTGCTTACCGGGGGTAGTTCGAGTGACTTGCTGGTAGCACAGTGAGGCAGTGCACCGGTTGTAGACTGAGCAGTTCATGGAGTGCCCTGCTCAGCATCTGCTATGTGCTAGTCCGTGCACTGCTTAGACTAGAAGTTCGAGTGGCTTGCTGGTAGGAATAGAGGCAGTGCATAGCTTGTATCCCGAGCAGTGCGTGGCGTGCAGTGCTGCGCATCAGGAGGCCATGCAGTCCTTACAGGAGGAGTTCGAGTGGCTTGCTTGTAGGATAGGGAGGCAGTTCATTGTTGTATGTTCAGCAGTGCACGGCGTGCACAGCTGACCATCTGCGCTTTGCTGGACAGTGCACTGCTTATAGTAGGTTTTCGAGTGGCTTGCTGGTAGCACAGGGCCGCAGTGCATTGTTTGTATCTTGGGCAGTGCATGGCGTGTAGTGCTGGGCATCTGCGTTGTACTGAGTCGTGCACTGCTTACAGGAGGCCATGCACTGCTTACCGGAGTAGTTCGAGTGGCTTGCTGGTAGCACAGTGAGGCAGTGCACCGGTTGTAGACTGAGCAGTTCATGGAGAGCCCTGCTCAGCATCTGCTATGTGCTAGTCTGTGCACTGCTTAGACTAGAAGTTCGAGTGGCTTGCTGGTAGGACATAGAGGCAGTGCATTGCTTGTATCCCGAGCAGTACATGCCGTGCAATGCTATGCATCAGGAAGCCATGCGGTGCTTACAGGAGGAGTTCAAGTGGCTTGCTTGTAGGACAGGGAGGCAGTTCATTGTTTGTATGTTCAGCAGGGCATGTCATGCACTGCTGAGCGTATGCGCTTTGTTGGGCAGTGCACTGCTTACAGTAGGTTTTCGAGTGGCTTGCTGGTAGCACAGGGCGGCAGTGCATTTTTTGTATCTTGGGCAGTGCATGGCGTTGTAGTGATGGGCATCTATGTTGTACTGAGTCGTGCACTGCTTACAGGAGGCCATGCACTGCTTACCGGGGTAGTTCGAGTGACTTGCTGGTAGCACAGTGAGGCAGTGCACCGGTTTGTAGACTGAGCAGTTCATGGAGTGCCCTGCTCAGCATCTGCTATGTGCTAGTCCGTGCACTGCTTAGACTAGAAGTTCGAGTGGCTTGCTGGTAGGACATAGAGGCAGTGCATAGCTTGTATCCCGAGCAGTGCGTGGCGTGCAGTGCTGCGCATCAGGAGGCCATGCAGTCCTTACAGGAGGAGTTCGAGTGGCTTGCTTGTAGGATAGGGAGGCAGTTCATTGTTGTATGTTCAGCAGTGCACGGCGTGCACAGCTGACCATCTGCGCTTTGCTGGACAGTGCACTGCTTATAGTAGGTTTTCGAGTGGCTTGCTGGTAGCACAGGGCCGCCAGTGCATTGTTGTATCTTGGGCAGTGCATGGCGTGTAGTGCTGGGCATCTGCGTTGTACTGAGTCGTGCACTGCTTACAGGAGGCCATGCACTGCTTACCGGAGTAGTTAGAGTGGCTTGCTGGTTTAGCACAGTGAGGGCGAGTGCAACGGTTGTAGACTGAGCAGTTCATGGAGTGCCCTGCTCAGCATCTGCTATGTGCTAGTCTGTGCACTGCTTAGACTAGAAGTTCGAGTGGCTTGCTGGGTAGGACATAGAGGCAGTGCATAGCTTGTATCCCGAGCAGTGCGTGGCGTGCAGAGTGCTGCGCATCAGGAGGCCATGCAGTCCTTACAGGAGGAGTTCGAGTGGCTTGCTTGTAGGATAGGGAGGCAGTTCATTGTTGTATGTTCAGCAATGCACTGCGTGCACAGCTGACCATCTGCGCTTTGCTGGACAGTGCACTGCTTATAGTAGGTTTTCGAGTGGCTTGCTGGTAGCACAGGGCCGCAGTGCATTGTTTGTATCTTGGGACAGTGCATGGCGTGTAGTGCCTGGCATCTGCGTTGTACTGAGTCGTGCACTGCTTACAGAAGGCCATGCACTGCTTACCGGAGTAGTTCGAGTGGCTTGCTGGTAGCACAGTGAGGCAAGTGCACCGGTTGTAGACTGAGCAGTTCATGGAGAGCCCTGCTCAGCATCTGCTATGTGCTAGTCTGTGCACTGCTTAGACTAGAAGTTCGAGTGGCTTGCTGGTAGGACATAGAGGCAGTGCATTGCTTGTATCCCAGCAGTGCGTGGCGTGCAGTGCTGTGCATCAGGAGGCCATGCAGTGCTTACAGGAGGAGTTCGAGTGGCTTGCTTGTAGGACAGGGAGGCAGTTCATTGTTTGTATGTTCAGCAGTGCACGGCGTGCACTGCTGAGCATCTGCGCTTTGCTGGGCAGTGCACTGCTTACAGTAGGATTTCGAGTGGCTTGCTGGTAGCACAGGGCCGCAGTGCATTGTTTGTATCTTGGGCAGTGCATGGCGTGTAGTGCTGGGCATCTGCGTTGTACTGAGTCGTGCACTGCTTACAGGAGGCCATGCACTGCTTACCGGAGTAGTTCGAGTGGCTTGCTGGTAGCACAGTGAGGCAGTTCACCGGTTGTAGACTGAGCAGTTCATGGAGTGCCCTGCTCAGCATCTGCTCTGTGCTAGTCCGTGCACTGCTTAGACTAGAAGTTCGAGTGGCTTGCTGGTAGGACATAGAGGCGTGCATAGCTTGTATCCCGAGCAGTGTGTGGCGTGCAGTGCTGTGCATCAGGAGGCCATGCAGTGCTTACAGGAGGAGTTCGAGTGGCTTGCTTGTAGGACAGGGAGGCAGTTCATTGTTTGTATGTTCAGCAGTGCATGGCATGCACTGCTGAGCATATGCGCTTTGCTGGGCAGTGCACTGCTTACAGTAGGATTTCGAGTGGCTTGCTGGTAGCACAGGGCCGCAGTGCATTGTTTGTATCTTGGGCAGTGCATGGCGTGTAGTGCTGGGCATCTGCGTTGTACTGAGTCGTGCACTGCTTACAGGAGGCCATGCACTGCTTACCGGAGTAGTTCGAGTGGCTTGCTGTAGCACAGTGAGGCAGTGCACCGGTTGTAGACTGAGCAGTTCATGGAGTGCCCTGCTCAGCATCTGCTCTGTGCTAGTCCGTGCACTTCTTAGACTAGAAGTTCGAGTGGCTTGCTGGTAGGACATAGAGGCAGTGCATAGCTTGTATCCCGAGCAGTGCGTGGCGTGGCAGTGCTGTGCATCAGGAGGCCATGCAGTGCTTACAGGAGGAGTTCGAGTGGCTTGCTTGTAGGACAGGGAGGCAGTTCATTGTTTGTATGTTCAGCAGTGCACGGCTTGCCAACTGAGCATCTGCGCTTTGCTGGGCAGTGCACTGCTTACAGTAGGATTTCGAGTGGCTTGCTGGTAGCACAGGGCCGCAGTGCATTGTTTGTATCTTGGGCAGTGCATGCGTGTAGTGCTGGCATCTGCGTTGTACTGAGTCGTGCACTGCTTACAGGAGGCCATGCACTGCTTACGGAGTAGTTCGAGTGGCTTGCTGGTAGCACAGTGAGGCAGTGGACCGGTTGTAGACTGAGCAGTTCATGGAGTGCCCTGCTCAGCATCTGCTCTGTGCTAGTCCGTGCACTGCTTAGACTAAAGTTCGAGTGGCTTGCTGGTAGGACATAGAGGCAGTGCATAGCTTGTATCCCGAGCAGTGCGTGATGTGCAGTGCTGTGCATCAGGAGGCCATGCAGTGCTTACAGAGAGCAGTTCGAGTGGCTTGCTTGTAGGACAGGGAGGCAGTTCATTGTTTGTATGTTCAGCAGTGCACGCTTGCACTGCTGAGCATCTGCGCTTTGCTGGGCAGTGCACTGCTTACAGTAGGATTTCGAGTGGCTTGCTGGTAGCACAGGG
>CAJUXJ010001332.1:0-61844 GCA_910589775.1 Avena eriantha
TTTGCATGTGTGTTCTCTTCACATACCACCTATGGATCCACCAGTGTCATTGCATGTGTGTTCTTTTTAGTAACAACAACCAGAGTCATTGAAAGTGTGTTCTTCTCACATACCACCCACGGATCCACGAGTGTCATTGCATGTGTGTTCATTTCAATAATCCACCTATGGATCCACCAATGTCATTGCATATGTGTTCTTTTTAGTAACAACAACCAGAGTCATTTTGCCTGTGTGTTCTTCTCACATACCACCTATGGATCCACTAGTGTCTTTTCATGTGTGTTCTTTTCACTAACAGCAACCAGAGTCATTGCATCGGTGTTATTTTCACATACCACATATGGGTCCACCAGTGTCATTGAAATGTGTGTTCTCTACAGAGACCACACATGGATCCACGAGTGTCATTGCGTGTGTGTTCTTATTAGTAACAACCAGTCATTTTGCATGTGTGTTCTTTTCACATACCACCTATGGATCCACCAGTGTCATTGCATGTGTGTTCTGTTCACAATGCACACATGGATCCACTAGTGTCATTGCATGTGTGTTCTTTTTAGTAACAACAACAAGTGTCGTTGCATGTGTGTTCTCTTCAGAGACCACACATGGATCCACCAGTGTCATTGCATGTGTGTTCATTTTACTAACAACAACAAGAGTCATTGAAATGTGTGCTCTCTTCAGAGACCACACATGGATCCACCAGTGTCATTGCAGGTGTGTTTTTTCCGTAACAACAACCAGAGTCATTGCATGTGTGCTCTTTTCACAATCCACCCATGGATCCACCAGTGTCATTGCATGTGTGTTCTTTTAGTAACAACAACCAGAGTCATCTTACACGTGTGTTCTTTTCACATACCACCTATGGATCCACCAATGTCATTGCATGTGTGTTCTTTTCACAATCCACCCATGGATCCACCAGTGTCATTGCATGTGTTCAAGAAGGAGCAGGCTGCGTTGATTGCGCTGTGCGGAACCCACCGGCGGGAGATCCACCCGGATCTGCGCAACCCCGAAGGGAGGCAGCGCTTCTAGGCAGTGCCTGGGCATACGACCTGCACTGTTATTGATGCAGCGCGCCGTGAAGAATCCATGAGGAGGAGGAATGCTGTCGGGAACATCGGCACCGATTCCGAGGCGGAGGAGGCTGGCGGCGACGCGGACAACGTCGTCAATGATGGAGACTGCGGGAGCGTCATAGTCGATTAGGGCCACTTAAGCATAAATTAAATGGGAAAATTTTCTGCAAGACACCGTTATTTTCTGTCATTTGCTGCAACACACCGTCCGATTGTGTCTTTGCTAGGTACCATTACAATTGAGCGGTGTGTTTTAGCATACGCCAGAAAATAACGGTGTCTTGTAGCAATTTTTCCCAAATTAAATCTATGTACGGTATCTTAATGCGCTCTTTGGATCTGGTTCACCTGAGTCATGGTCGATTATCGTCATAATCTATATATGTTGGCCATGTTTTAGTTGTCTTTGTCTTTGAAACTAGTCGATCGAAACTCGTCCGATCCTGAAAATAAAGTTCGCGCGTTCCATGGCATTCTGATGGGACAATACGCTGACTCTTCTCCCAGCACTTGATGGCACAGCCGTAATTTGGATTGCGCCTGAGGAGAAGGGATCGAGCGTGTTGTAATAGTGTACTACTCCTGTCAAGATATAACTGACTTAGTTTTTTTAGATATTGAATAAATGTGTCTATACCCAAAACATGTCTAGATACATCTTTTAGGTTTCTCTGTCTTTCAAACTAATCAAAAGTCGTCAAATTCTGAACAAACAAAGTCATTCCATTCACACCTGATGGGACAATACGCTGACTCTGCTACTTGATGGCACAAGCATAATTCTAGAGTGCGCCAGAGGAGATGGGAATGCGAGGGAGATGGGAACTAGTATCCGCGTCCAAATGCAGGTAAAAAATTAATGTAATAATATTTTAAAAAAATGTAATCTGGTCCACATGACCCCATCACAAACACGTTGCACGCGCCAGATATAAATAAAGACGACATGGCTAGTTAGTTTCAATGATACAATTCAACATAGGACGTTACTGTGCCCGCATCTTTCTGCTCCTCTTATTAGTCTTCAAGCCCACGCTGCATTAAGCATCAGTTGATGAGGAATGGAAAATAAAACAATTTTTAAGCTTACCTTTCATCCGGAAAATCGTACAAAGATGAAATTGGCAGGGATTTATTATTTCTCCTGTAGTTAGCCGAAAGATCCTCAAGAACATCCTCAATCACCCCTGCAACTTCTTCATATTCTAATGAACCTCCATTATTTGCCCTTTCCTCCCCGTTCCGCTTACCCTTTTTGTTTCTTTTCACACCCTTTTCTCGCCGACACCTCCACTTCTTCATAAATTGGCTTCTTACGTACGTTTTCCTCTGAGTGCTCATCACCGTCTTCACGCTGCTCTTCCGCCAGTTCTAGCTGAGAAGCCTCATTTCCTGCCACCGGGGTGTGAACAGGGACAATAGCATGTGTAAATGGGTTTTTGCACAAACTTTTGATATGGCCGAATCTGCCACAACGTGCGCATTTCCTTCTCCTAGCACCAAGCCTTGGACCTTTATCGGTGGAGGCTATGATCCTTAGCTTTCTAGGCCTCCCAAGTGGCCTTCTAAGAACTGGTGGTTGAAGTTTGAACCCTGGATCGACAATCTCCCAATCATTTTCATCGGCCATAGGTGGTACGTTTTCTGCATAAGTTGCAGCAAACTTGTCCACGGAGAAATAGTTGTCGACATAGTTCTCTATTTCAGCTCTGTTACCTCTAAGCTTTAAGATGAAGTAAATTGCATGGTGACATGGCAGACCAGTAATATGCCACTGCCTGCATGAACAAGTCTTGTTTCCAATGTCTACAGTGTAGCTTCGTTCACTTCCACCCTCATCATTATAGTTCTCATTGCCCTGGTTCTTGCATTCAGTAACATAACCACCTTTGAAACTATTTTATGGCCTAAAAAATTTCTTGCACAAATTCTTTGCCTTAAATCTATCTTCACCATTATGCACTATCTTATTGCATCCAACAAAATAACAATTCCAAGTGTCTCCATGCCCGAAATCTTATCATTGAAACTCACTGCCAAATTATTGCATACAAAATCCACCTTGCTTAACTCACCAAACTTGCTTCTGGCCCATAGATTGGTGTGATGTTCCTCAAGGTATTTTTTCACCTTTGGAACTACATACATGTTCTGCAAGTAAGTAACATGCGTGCTTGGGATGTATATGTATGCTGATCGCCACAAGTCCTCTTCAAAGATATTTCCTTTGAACTTCTTCATGAAGTTAGTAGCGAGGTGCCGCATGCATTCCCTATGCTCAACCCCAGGAAACAGAGCATCAACAGCATTCTCAAGACCCTCGGATGCACCATTGTGTATCACCAAGCCTTTAGGGTGACCAATTACTTCCCATAGTCTCTGCATGAACCATCTCCATCTTTCAGTTGATTCACCCTCAAGGACAGCATAAGCTACGGGTAGAAGCCAATTATGCGCGTCCAAAGCACAAGCAAAAGCAACATTCCCCTGAACTTCCCTGTTAAAGAAGTTGCGCCTATTGCCAAGTATGGCCTACAACCGTCTAGGAACCCCTTCCAGCATGCCTTCACGCAGACAAAACATCTCGTGAAGCATATCTTATCTGCCTGCTTATACCTGACCCCCCTCGAGACCTTTTCTCTCCCTTTCACAACCTCGTAATCGATGTCAACAACACTACCAGGTGATGTTTTCTCTACCTAAGCTTTGAAACTATACAACATATGAAAACTATCATTCCACTTGCCTTGAATGAAGTCTAGAGCCATCTCCTTCCCATCAAAGACTCTGTGATAAGGAATCAGAACGTTAAACTTTTTGCTGATCTTTGCTCTGAGTTCAGCTGGTCCAATGTTATGATCCTGCCTCACCCAGTCAAGTACAGTAGCAGCAATCCACTTGGTAGTCGCCGGTCTAATTTTACCACTTAAAGAAGTATTAGGGAAGTTGTGTTCCTTCGTGTTTACTTTGATCTACATTCGATAAGAATCCAAATAATTCAGAGCTAGTTATCAGCAGAATAAATATGAGAAAGACTGAAACTAAATGTAGCTATTGCAACATAAAATGGGGGTCCACCCCGCATTGGAGATGCATGTAATCTCCATTTACACACATTACTTTCCCTGCAGTGCACCCTAAATCTCTTTTGGTCACTCTTTTCAATGATAAATTCGAACCCAACTCTGATTGCATAGGTTGCAACTGCATATCTGCAGTCCTCCACATTATCAAAGACAGTCCCCTCATCAATTGTAGGATTGTCCCTGTCAAAGTGTATCACTAGCCTGTCCATGTCGTTGTCGTCGTATCTACATCCCATTTCCACATCTTCACATTCCTCTTCCTCATCAGTCCCATAGTCAGGCTCAAAGTTCGAATCAACCAAATATTCCCTACTCTCCATCCTATCAGGGTTAGCAGCCATGTCTGGATATGCTTTCTCATCATCATCCGCACCGCCACATGTTTCAATGCCTTCATGCTCGCTTGATAAAGCATCATGCTCAAGGACAAGCTGTATAGACGTCCTGTGGTTACCAACCCATATCCTTGGCATCACCACGGGACTATAAAAGCTAATTGGGGTATGCAGATAAGGAATCACAGTTCTTACCTTTCAATGTGGACGCACGGCACCTTCTCCGGGCTCCATACCTCCAAAGCTCTACACCTCGCTACCTCTCCCCCGTTTCGTTGTCCTCTGTGCTCTCCAGACTTGAAGGAGATTCCGTGCTCTCCAGCCGTGCTAGACCCATATCCGTGCTCTCAAGCCTCGCAGGATCCATCTCCGAGCAGGATCTGTGTCACCAGCGTCGTTGGGCCCCTAACCTAACGGCCGACTCTCGGTTTTCGTTTCCAGACGCGCCTGGGTGGTGGGCAGCGGCAAGGAGACAGGGCAGGGAGGGTCGTGGACGTGAGGGGATGGCAGGGAGGGGAGGGCGAGAGGACGACGACCCAAGGGGACGACGAGAGCGGTGCACGACTGAGCAGAGTGGCGGCGGTAGGAGCAGAGGAGAGGAGCGGAGCGGAGCTGGTTGCGACAAAGCATGGAAAATTACACAATAACGTGTTGGTGGGCGGCACCAGCCCTCAAACCTGGGATACGCGCCGTCGTAGGTGGAGGAGGCGGGCCCGCCTGTCAGAAAACATGCCACCTGTCAGAGCACTATGCTCGGGGAGCACTTCACGGAATTTTTAGCAGGTCCCACATGTCAGTCTGTTTAATCAAGACTTGCATGCAGTGCATGGCTGGTCCACGCGCTAGTTCCGCTTCTTCTCCCCCGTCTCATCGTCTCCTCACAGTGGCAGTTCCGCTTCGTCTCCCTCATCTGTTATCCTCTTCTTCTTCTCCTTGCAGTGGTAGTTCTTCTTTCTTCCTCGATCAAAACATTCCCGCAAGTAAGCCATGGCCAGTAGCCGGATGAAGAGGAACTGGGCCGATCTCTCGGCCGACCCACTTCGCAAGATCGCCGACTATTTGCTGGAGAAAGAGGAGTACGTTGACACCTATGCTTCTTGTCGGGAAGTCTGCACCGATTGGCGCCGCACTTTAAAGGTGCCTGAATTCCATCTCAACAACTGGATCATGATAGATAACACACTTCCAGACGTTGGCGACTTCACCTTCCTCAACCTCGCCACTGGTCGTTGCTTCAGGACAAATCTGATAGACGTCCATCGCAGGTTCACATTCGCATCCGATATTTATTGGTATTTTCCATTGTAAACATCTTAGTGCTAACTGATGCCCTCTTCTTCCAAAATATTCTACTTCGTAGGTGTTTCTCATGGCGTCATCGTGCTTGCTCAGAGGGTGGAGCCGTACTAGATTCGGCTTCTAAACCCAATCACTCATAAGTCTAACACGAAGTCCCCTACGATGGTGTTCGTTTGCACTGATTATCCTGATCATATTGCATGGGCCGATGAGAGCACCCCAACGGGGAAAATCAATGGATCATTTGGAGAAGGATTGTATTCGCCACCTCCTGATACGCTTCTGGTCTGCATGACGGCATTCCGAGGGGAAGTATATGCATTACTTGAGAATGGAGACATCTTGTCGACAAACATCTAGTTAGAGCAGCGCGCGAGCACTGTCACAATGACCAAAATAATTTCGGCCCCAGTCTTTGAATAGGTACGCGGAACCTACAATTTTTACCTTGTGGAGTCAGATGGTGATCTGCTTCTTGTGTTGAACGGGGATTTCGCCAAAGGGAAACCGGTGTTGTACCGGGTGGACACGGAGAACCGCTCTCTTGAGGCCGTCGGCGACATTGGAAGTCGTGCCCTCTTCATTGGTTACAATCGGTATATCTCCATTGACACCAGGTTACACCCCACAGTCAAACCCAGTTGCATATACTACAGGAATTATATTAGACTGTACGATCATGAGGTTCAAGCCTGGGAAGAGGAACCAACAATTGTAATGTATGGCTTAAGTCTAGAACATACACCGAGGCCTTACCCTCTGTATGAGATACTAGCAGTACACTGCAGACGGAGAGAGTTCTCTGAACATGTGTTGCAGCACGCGGGAGCCGACGACGACAAAATATATAGGGGAAAATGAATCATATATTCATCCTGGGTTATTTGCTAGCATTTTCAGGTCTATTTTTTGAAGTAGAAATTTGTACTGTATTTATATTATTTCGATGATCAGAATGTGTATTACCTTTCAGACAAAATTGTAATATATTTAAATTTAGTACTTCCATAATTCGAAGTATTTATTTTTAGTAGCTTATTTCAGAATTCTCTGTGTTCGACACGGGCATCAGCTTAGCGCCGGAATTCATGTCCCACATGGAAAATTGCACAATAATGTGTTTGTGGGCGGCACCACCCCTCGAACCTGGGATGCGCGCCGTCGAAGGTGGAGGGGGCGGGCCTGCCAGTCAGAAAACAAGCCACGTCGGCATCCCCTGTTTCTGATGCCCTTTAAAAAAATAAACCACGCCACGTCGTTATCCCCTGTTTCTAATGGTGTTGCTACACTCGACGGTACATGGTGGCATATAAATAATATCGTATAAACATAAGGGCAAAGTCGTCAACATTTCTAAAATGAAACCCGGTCCCGTCTCCTACCTGTCCTGGTACATGGCCCGATGAGGTGGATAGCCATGACTGATCTTTTTAATACGTTCGCACTCTTATGCTGAGAAGGGAAATAAAGATTGAGCTGTTAATGCAACGAGTGTCGAATTATTACCCTCTAAGGAAATGGGAAATGGTTATTTTCACGCGTGCCCATAGTCTAAACCTACTATCAGTCTTTTCACTCCCCTTCTCCGACTAACCACAGTTCACCTTGCGCAGCTCCTCCGCGCCGCACCAACTAGGGTAACATGGCCCCGCCTAAGACGCCACCGCCGCCGAAACTGGGGTATTTATCCCCTCTAAGGCAGGCCATGAAGCTCTACTTCAAGGCCGGTGTCCCATTGCCCTGCCAGGCGGATGATTTCCCCGAATGTGCCGAATCAGCCGCGGCGGCGACTGCGCCAACGTCGGCGCCAGATGCGGCAAGCAGGGCCGAGAGAGCGATGTGGAGAAATCGCGCGGCGGCATTATGACATGCTCTAGGCAATGGGAACAAGGTACGTATCAAATCATTCATGAGAGCATGCCGCCGCCGAGGGTACACACCCTCGAACAGGGCAGTGCCAAGGTCTAGGAACTCTCGCGTCCACGCTTCGGCGCAGACTACCTTACCTCATGGGGTAGGCTGGGAGCACGCCGTCTGCGGCAAAGATGCTCCATCCTACGCACCATCGAAGGCCGTACCGTGGCGGCGACCAAGCGTCTACACTCAGCATGCTGGATTGTTCGACAGCTGGAGCCGGCGGCGGGCATCAGCTCAGCCCTGGAATTCAGGTTTGAGTTCACACGGACCTACGATCCCGAGAAGGAGATGTTGAATTTCAGTTTCAAAGAAATCGTTGCGGCGGCGCGGATGGTCCAACTGAACCGGGACTGGCGCATGCAAATCGCTCGTGCATGAACGATGCAGATTTCTTGTAGTTTGGCGGGAAGGCAATAGATCAGTTTGGGTTAAATGATCAAAGAACTTATGTCCTCTCAAGGAATTGGCCAGCCAACTTTTCTGGTGGAGATATGTAGTTTCTTCAGTATAGAATAGTTAAGTTCAGACTGAAGAATGGCTTTTGTAGATTAAATGCTGACGAATTGTTCTATAAACTAGTAGGAAGTTTAGCCCACTTTTGTGTAGGTATAAGACCCTTTTGTATGGAAGTACTACTGTTGTAAGCAAATACTATCAAGTACCTATTTCCTTCAATTACTAGTCGTGGTTCAATCCAGTTAACTGGCATCTTTTTATCCCAGACTACAGATTTTGCATAGTTCAACGTGTTACAAATGTAGGTACCTTGTACTCCCTCCGTTTCAAAATATAAGATGTTTTAGCTTTGTGAATAAAGTGTATCTAGTCCCCTTTTAGTATGTAGGTTCATCTAGGTTTAGAAAGCACCATCACTAAAAGATGTCTAGATACGCTCCATTCACAAAGCTAAAACATCTTATATTTTAAATGGAGGGAGTACTTGAAGAGGAGATGGACTACATTTTCCTGGCATCCACATAATTGACATTGCTCATTTCCAGACCACCCTCTTTTCATGAGGTTGTCCTTGGTTATTCACAGAAATTATAAAGCACCGTGTTCAACTACATCGATTCAAACTACACGCACACAAACTACATCAAATTCATTACCCACACATACTACATCGATTCAAACTATTACACACACATACTACTTCAAACTATTACACACCCGTACTACATCGATTCAAACTATTACACATTTTTAGTCGATGCTAACTTCCTGTTATGCTCTCCCTACTACAAATTCATTAGCCACACATACCATGGCAATTCACTAGAGCTCTGTCTTCACTCGAGGGAAATCAGAACCACCAGCTCGTCCAAGCCCGTTATCCCCACTGAAACTATGCGTCGTCGCGAAACAGTGGCGGTCCTGTGCCATCGATCCTTCCAGGCTAACACTGCAGGCGATGAGGGCGCTTTCTGGCAGCCTCTTCGGGGCCCTGAATGCCATGTACCGAGTCCAGAACCTCCTCTAGGTGGATGATGACCGGGTGCTTCCAGCAAAGCTATCGCCCTGTCCTGCTTGGAATCTGCACCTCGTACATCTTAGGAACGGCGTCAGGATCTTTCAGCCACGCCTTTACCTCGATGACCCATCTGTCGCTCGGTGGCACGATTTCCACCAGCTCGCCGCCAAGGCTACTGAAGACCTGCTTGAGGGCCTCTGGTTCCCAGCATCCAATGGGAGGCCGTCAAAGCCGAGTTTTGAGAAGAAACGAAGCTGCCCCAAGCAATCGTCCCACCCATAGGCGCTATGCCAACGCATGAAGCTCATTTTCTCCCCGCCGCAATCAAAAAGAACGGGAAGAATGCAAAACACGCTCGGTGTCTGAGCTGTGCTCGAACCGGACGAAAAAATCGAATGGCAGCGCGCATACCTCAATGTTGACCTCATTTCATCTCATCCCAAAACGAGACCTGAGAGCCGACAGCAACTCAGTCGGCGACACGGCAGTACAGACGCCCATCACGGTGGCCATGAGAGCGTGGTCATCGAACTGCTGTGCCAGGGCTACCATGCCTGGGGTGCACGACAGCATGCAACTTCACTAGGCCGGTCGCTGGCCGGGATTGCCCGACGGGACGCGCTCCGCTGTGCGAGAAGGACTAGCCAGAGGCAAGATATTAGTCAGGGGATGCGAAGCTCCGATACGGCGGACGATGCAACGGCGACGGCTGCGAGCTTCGATTAGAGGCGTGGGAGGTTGACCGGACATGGCGGAGACGCAAATTAGAGCAAGTGTAAGCTCCAATCTGAGACGAGCAGCCGGAGCTGAGCAAATGTTATGGGGAGGGGAGCAGGGGAGAAGACCAGAGCGGAGCAAAGAAATAGATCTCGTCCACTCAGGGATCTGGTCCACGCAGGGGTAAGCTAGTCCATGACCGCAAAAGATAACGGGGAATACTGACATGGCGGGCCAAGAAGAGTTGACCTAACAGCGGTATTTGAGTCCAACCATTTTTCATCTAGTTCAAACGATCGTTTGCCCGTTAGATTTGTATTCACCCCCATTTGGCCCTTCTGGACAATATGTGAATCTACTATGGCCCCTCCGCGCGATTGATGGCAACTCGGGTACCACGGTGCGCTCACCCACCAAGTTTGGTACCGCAAACGAACATGCCCCTCCGGAGGGGCCTTCAGATTGTCCCAGGGCCAGGTACAGGGGGTCAGACCGGAGAGTGGGCCGGAGTCTCCGGTGTTTTCAGGCTGAAGACTTTGGAAGGCTAGAGACTCCGGTGTGCACAGGCCGGAGACTCTGGTCTGAGCAGCTCCAGCGGCTCTTGCTTCACGTTCTGCTCCTTGTTCTCCATCCTTGGGTGCTTGGTGATGTATCGAAGCTTCGTACCTGATGATGCATAGGGTAGTTGCATGAAGTAGCACACCATCCAAGGAGGTATCAAATTGGCACGAGGAGAGGAGCGAGTTCACCTTAGCTTCAAGGAGTTTGGCTCGAGCACGAGTCATGGGTCCACTTGGGGGACTTGTTGGTGTAGATGTAGTAGCGTCCGTAGGACGGGCTGCATCAGCTCCCCCCCTTGGTAAAGAGTTGTCCTCGACTCTTCATGGAAATCATCTTGAACATCTCCATGGTAGGGTGAGAGATCCTTGACATTGAATGTATTGCTTGCAAGGTACTTGGAGGTCGGTATGTCGATGATGTAGGCGTTGTTGTTGATTCTTTTGAGGACCTTGAAGGGACCATCTCCTCTTGGCTTGAGCTTGGAGTCACGTTCCTTGGGGAAGCGGTCCTTGCTTAGGTGTATCCACAAGGTCACCTTCTTCAAAGATCATCTCCTTCTTGTCCTTGTTTAACCTTGAAGCTTGGCTAAGCACTTGTTGTTCGATAGTAGCTCTTGTTTCTTCATGACGTTTCTTCATAGCTTGTGCGCGTTTCTCGAAACCATAGGCGATCATGAATGGACTCATCTTGGTTGTTGAGTGCTTGGCACGGTTGTAGGCGAACTCGGCGTGTGGGACGCATTCCTCCCAATCCTTCAAGTTCTTCTTGATCAACACACAAAGGAGAGTCCCGAGGGTTCGGTTGACAACTTCGGTTTGGCCATCAGTTTGGCGATGCGATGTGGATGGGAAGAGGAGCTTGATGCCGAGCTTGGCCATGAGGGTCTTCCATAAGTAGCTGATGAATTTGACGTCGCGGTCGGAGAAGATTGTCCTTGGCACACCGTGAAGACGAACGATTTCCCTGAAAAACAGATTTGCAATATGTGAAGCATCGTCGGTCTTATGGCACTGTATGAAGTGTGCCATTTTTGAAAAGCGATCCACAACAACAGATATAGAATGATGACCATGCTTTGGTCTAGGCAATCCTAACACGAAATCCATGCTCATAAAGCATGGTCATCTAGCTTTGGTGGGGTATGAGGAATATGCAATGGCCTATAAAGACCATAAGGGTTAGCTTGCGACTTAGCTTGAACACATGTCGTGCATCGTTGAACGTAGCGCTCCACGTCACGCTTCATCTTGGGCCAAAAGTAGTGATTGGAGAGCATGTCCAATGTATTGTCACGACCAAAGTGACTCATAAGGCCTCCACCATGAGATTCTTGGAGAAGTAAAAGTTGAAGCGACGACTTCGGAATGCATAGTTTGTTTTGTTTAAATAGAAAGCCCTTATGCAAATAGAAATCATCAACTCCTTTGTCATTGGAGCACTTTGCGAAAATTGGTTCAAAGAACGGGTCGGAAGCATACAAAGATTTTATTTCCTCAAGACCCAACACGTTGATTTCAAGTCTCGTAAGAAGGCTTGTGTGTTTGCGAGATAAAGCGTCCGCAACTACATTATCTTTGCCCTTCTTATACTTGACAATGTACGGAAAAGACTCCATGACCTCAACCCACTTAGAGTGTCTCTTGCTCAAGTTAGCTTGGCCTTTGAGATATTTCAACGACTCATGGTCGGAATGTATGATAAATTCCTTGGGCCAAAGGTAGTGTTGCAAAACTTGAAGGACATGAACTAAGGCAAAACGCTCTTTGTCATAAATTGGATAGTTAAGGCGAGCACCATCAAGTTTCTCGCTATGGTAGGCTATAGGACGTCTGTTTTGCATAAGGACTCCTCCAATGCCAATACCACTAGCATCACACTTGATCTCAAAAGTTTTTGTGAAATCCGGTAAAGCAAGAAGAGGTGCTTCGGTGAGCCTCTTTTTAAGTTCATCAAAAGCTTTTTGTTGTGCTTTGCCCCACACGAAGGTGGCATTCTTTTTTGTCAATTCATTAAGGGGATAAGCAATGGTTGAAAAGTCTTTCACAAAGCGACGATAGAAACCGGCCAACCCATGAAAACTTCGGAGTTCACTCACATTTTTTGGTATGGGCCAATCTCGTATGTCCTTTACCTTGGAAACATCAACTTCAATTCCCTTCGAGGAAACGACAAATCCAAGAAAAATCAACTTGTATTTAGAAAAAGTGCACTTGGGAAGGTTAGCATAAATCTTTTCATGTCGAAGGATTTGCAAAACTTCATTGACATATGTTATATGGTCCTCAAGTGATTTGCTATAAACAAGAATATCATCGAAATAGACAACAACACTTTTTCCAATGAGAGAATGCAAGATGTGATTCATTAGGCGCATGAAGGTGGATGGGGCATTCGATAAACCAAAGGGCATAACCAACCATTCATAGAGACCAAGTTTGGTCTTGAAGGAGGTTTTCCACTCATCACCTTCAGCCATGCGTATTTGATGGTAACCACTACGAAGATCAATTTTCAAAAAAATAGTGGCTCCACACAACTCATCAAGCATGTCATCGAGATGTGGTATGGGATGTCGATAATGCATGGTGATAGCATTGATTGGACGGCAGTCCATGCATAGCAGTAACGTATCATCCGTCTTTGGGACAAGAATCACGGGTACGGCACTTGGACTTGTGCTAACTTGGATCAAACCTTTGGAGACGAGTTGGTTGATTTTACGTTCCATCTCCTTCGTCTCCTCTGGGTTCGTGTGGTAAGCGGCGCGGTTGGGAAGTGGTGCACCAGGGATGAGGTCAATGCGATGTTCGACGCCGCGAAGAGGAGGTAGTCCATGTGGAAGCGCTTCGGGGAACACATCCTTGAATTCCTACAAAACATTCATCAAAGATGGAGGAACATTGGTTAATTCATTAGTTCCTTGTGCTAGTCCCTTGCAAAGTAGGACATAGTGCAAGATGGATGGGTTGTTCCGAACATCTCTCATCTCACTTTTGGTGGCAAGGAGAACACTCACTTTAGTTTTTCCACTCGAATTTGGCTTGTGGCTCACTCACTATGAGGTGGTTCTCTCTCTCACCGCTCTTCTCACAAGTAGGTGTTGTGCTTTTCTCCCTCGCTAAAGCCTTTGCATTGTCCACAATTATTTGGCTAGTAGTCATCGGTTGCAAAACACATGTTTTGTTGAGCCATTTGAAGGTGTATACACTGGTGCGACCATCATGTTGAGCAGCCTTGTCAAATTGCCATGGTCGACGAAGAAGCATGTGGCAAACTGTCATAGGGACCACATCACACTCCACCGTCTCTTTGTAAGGACCAATGGCGAAGGAGACCGATACGGTATGCTTGATCTTCACGGACCCTTGGTCACTTAGCCATTGTACATGGTAGAGGTGCTTGTGTGGATGGAGGGTGAGGTTGAGCTTCTCACACAACTCAGTGCTAGCAAGGTTATGGCAACTCCCTCCGTCAATGATCACCTTGATAGATTTGCCATTGATGCCGGCTCGTGTTTGGAAGATATTGGAGCGTTGGTCTTCATGCTCTTGTGCTTGAGTGGTCAAGATCCCTGTGACGACAAGCGATGGACTTGCGTCATGTTCACACATTAGGAGTTCTTGATCATCTTCCACTCGTGGCCTTGCCATTGCTTCCTTGACACGGGCATCAAACTCATCTTCACTCAAGTACTCTTCATCGCCATTGTCATGGATGAACAATACTTTCTTGTTTCCACATTCGGCTGACTTGTCTCCTTTGCCTCCACACTTGTAGCATTCACCATTGAAAGGTGTATCACTCTTTGCTTGCTTGCCACTTGGGGGCAGTTTTCCTTGAGGAAGTGTGGGCTTGAAGGAAGGCTTGGAGGTACTTGATGAGCTTCCATTGAATGTTGTTGGCGTAGCGGTTGAAGCTTGCTTGTAGGTGAAATATGTCTTGGGCTTGTTGTACTTGATGTCCTCTTGCACTTGACGTTCAGCCTTTGTTGCGATCTACACAAGCTCAACCATGTTGTTGTATGTTTGGAACTCGACGATGCGCTTGATGGGGTGGTTCAATCCAATAAGGAAACGTGCCATAGTTTGCTCCATGCGCTCATCAATGTTGGCGCGAATCAAGTTGAGTTCCATTTCCTTTAAGTACTCTTCCACGGTCTTTGTCCCTTGACGAAGCGCTTGAAGGTTGTTGAAGAGGTCACACGTATAGTTCGCGGGGACAAACCGAGATCTCATGTGAGCCTTCATGTCATGCCAAGTTGTGATTGGCGGCTCTTGTCTTGCATCACGAGCAACTTGAACTTGTTCCCACCAAAGGTTGGCGTAATCATCAAACTCAAGCGAAGCCATGGCGACCATCTTCTCGTTGCTATAGTTGTGCATGCGGAAGATCTTGTCGACTTTGAGTGCCCATGAGAGGTATTCTTCGGGGTCATTGGATCCGGTGAACTTGGGCATTGTGAACTTGAGCTTGCCAAAAGTTTCTTCATCGTTGCGGTCATTGCGACGAGCTTGGTGACCTTGTTGATGATCTTGTAGTTGGGGAGGTGGAACTTGGTTCTCGTGACCTTGTTGCGGAGCTGGCTCTTGATATTGATGTGGAGGAGCTTGCTCTTGATATTGATGTGGAGGAGCTTGCTCTTGCTCTTGGTGCGGTTGTTGACGTGGTTGAGGCGCTTGGGCCTCATGGTGGTGAGGGTGTGGAGCCTCTTGATGCGGTTGACGGCAAAGGGGAGGCTCGTTCCTCGGTTGGTGGTGTTGGTTAGGCACATGGGCCTCACGGTGAAGAACATGGTCATGAGCCTCTTGACGTTGTTGGCGTCGCTCAACTTGTATCACTTGACGCTCCAAGTTTTGTTGATGTGGGGGAGGCACCTCGTGATGACCATGGTGTTGTTGTTGACGTTCATGATGTTGATGATGAGGGGGAGGATCTTGGATAGCTTCACGTTGATGACGAGCTTGATTCTCCAAATTGGAGTCATCACTTGTTGTGTCAAGTATGTGTCGTGGTCGATGGTGATAGACTTGCGCTTGCACTTGTGGTTCTTCTCGTGGTTGCTCTTGCTGGATGACTAGTGCCCTTGCGTGATGACGGTGTGCTTCTTGCCTTGCTCGTGGCCTTGAAGAGAGGTCACCATCATAGCTCGACGTTGAGGCATGCCGTGGGGAAGGTACATAGTTCGAAGAACTCCCATCTTTAACCACGGGGGCATCATTGCATCTTGTAGCACTTGGATGTAGATCTTGTGGAAGAGGTGCATGACGATGCGAAGAACTTGAAGAGCTTGATGTGCGTGAACATGGTCTTGCCATGCCGTCGATGAGGCGTTGAAGATTGTCATTTGTTTCGGCGATGGAGCGTTGGAGCGCTTCATTTTGGTGGCCGAAGTTGTGATGCATTGCATGCATTTGTCGTTCGAGGCCGTCGAAGCGGTTGTCAATGTTCTTGAACACGGCTTGCGTCTCGCCAAATTGTTCATCTTGTCGCGTCTCAAGGGCTGGCAACGTTCACGGAACTCTTGTCGGACGATGAAGTGACTGTCCATGATCATGTACGGCCCTTGATCTTCTTCGTGGGCATGTGGTTGGCTCGCCTCACCGTGCCTATCCATCATGCAAAACGCACAAGTATTGTATATGGAAGTGGAATATGGTGGTGTTAGCCTTGTACCTCACCTTGGGGATTGCACCAAACTAGAAACGACAAGTGAGAGCTTTAGCGTGCAAAGTGGAATTGCAAAGAAAAACTCACACTAAAGAAAGAACTAACTCTCAAAAGCTTGTTTGTGGTAGGTTAGGATTGTGGAAAGCCAAAGAACCAACCAAAAGAAAAGGGATAGTCAAAAGTGGGTAAAATCCAACAAAACTCAAGTCAAAGGCGAAGGTCAACAACTCAAAGGGGTGACGGGAACCTACGACTATGTACACACACGTGGAGAAAGTTGGGATTGACACGACTATGAAAATGAGCAAACAAAATGTCCTAACGAAGACTAAGCTCGTTGTCGTGCCAATGCAAGGAGAGACCATGGCTCGTTTGCAAAGAGGAAAAATGATCAACGGATCTGTGCACTTGCCTTGGGCGCTCTTCTTTCTCTCTTTCTTACAAGCTTTGAGACTCTCTTTTGCAACGGGGTACTATTTTTCTTTTGCTTTTTCTTTGTATCTTTTTCTTTCTTTTGTATTTTTTCTCTCCCTTGATGCTACCTAGTCACACTTGATATTTCTCTTGCACTCTCACTATCCAAGGACAAATTCACAATGCTCAAGCAAACACAAGATGAGCCACTCTCATGGGATAGGTACACACAAAGGAAGATAGGGGTTAACAAGGTGACGCAAGTTATACCTTCTTTGATGATGAACTTGGCGTCGGTGGTGCGGAATGATGTTCGCAGGCCGTGGTGTCGATGAGCGCAGGGGTTGTTGATGCGGAAGCTTGCTGTTAGTTGGCGACACGCACACGGGCACAAACAAACAAGAGGAAATTAGCTAATGCAAGATTAGAGGCAAATTTGTCAAAATCAGGCGTCAGGCCGGAGACTCCGGGGTTTCAGGCCAGAGACTCCGGTGTGGGTAGGCCGGAGACTCCGGTGTGTAGGCCAGAGACTCCGGTCTAGAGTCAGATCACAAACTGCTTGCGTTCTTGAGCGGAAATCCACGCCTTGGGTCCTCAAATCCGCGAAAAATTGGCCAAATTGGGCTGGGAAAACGCAGGATAAAGCTGGACCAACACCTAAGACAAGGTTTGGTCGGGTCAAAACCACAAATAACACTCCAAATCAAGAGATCGACCCAAAGGAAAATTTGGGGCTCTTTTTTGGGGATTTTCGAATTTTTGGTGGATAGAAGAAAAATTTGTGGGGGAAATCGTGAGCAATGAAGCTCTTGATACCAATATGTTGAGGGCAATCCTCTAGGGTGGCCTGATCTTTCACGATTCCCTTTCAAATCGAGGGTGGAGTGCGAGGAAAAGAGGGAAGGATGAACACGATGAACACACGCACGAATAACGCGATGAACACACACGCAAAACCACGATAAACACCAATAGCTCATGCCGGCGGTGAACGGTCCGGCGCAATCCCTAAGATCAGCGTCGGGCGGAGGTCTCTCTCTCGAACCGGCACGGCGAGATGGGAGACTCGGTGAGATCTTGACGTCTAGGCAAAGGGACACCGATGCCTAGGCCTTGTACAATGCGGAGGCACGATGCAAACTCGAACGAGGTTTGGGGATATTGGTGCTCCTTAGTCAAGGAGCATGAGGCAAGAATTAGATAGATCAACAAAGGGGTTTCCACTAATTCAAATATCATGCCTAGGGTTTACAATGGAGGTCGGGGTCTATATATAGGCCAGCCACATAACATGGGTACTTTAAGAATAAAAGACAAGTTCTAGACGGACTAAGGGGTACATGGGCCGAAGGCCCAAAGTCCTTTTCATGCCTGGCGATGGTCGGACCAGAGACTCCGGTGTGGTGGACCAGAGACTCCAGTCTAGGTCGGAGATTCCGGTGTAGCCTTCAGACCAGTATCCGGAGGGGCCTTCAGATTGTCCTAGGGCCCGGTGCAGGGGGTTAGACTGGAGAGAGAGCCGGAGTCTCCGGTGTTTTCAGGCCAGAGACTTTGGCAGGCCGGAGACTCCGGTGTGCACAGGCCAGAGACTCCGGTCTGAGCAGCTCCAGCGGCTCTTGCTTCATATTCTGCTCCTTGTTCTCCATCCTTGTGTGCTTGGTGATGTATCGAAGCTTCGTACCTGATGATGCATAGGGTAGTTGCATGAAGTAGCACACCAGCCAAGGAGGTATCAAATTGGCACGAGGAGAGGAGTGAGTTCACCTTAGCTTGAAGGAGTTTGGCTCGAGCACGAGTCATGGGTCCACTTGGGAGACTTGTTGGTGGAGATGTAGTAGCATCCGTAGGACGGGCTGCATCAAATAGTGCTAAAATCTTTCACAAAGCGCCTATAGAAACCAGCGTGACCGTGGAAACTACGCACTTGACTTACATTTGGAGTAGGCCAATTCTGAATTGATTCAATTTTAGATTGATCTACCTCTACTCCATGCTTAGATGCAACAAATCCTAGGAATATGACCTTATCTTTTGCAAATGTACACTTCTCAAGATTAGCATACAGTTTATTATCACGTAACACTTGCAAAACTTGTCTAATATGAGTGCAATATTCAGATTCGGTGTGGCTGTATATGAGTATATCATCAAAGTAGACAACCACAAAACGACCAATAAACTCTTGCAGAACATGATTCATCAAACGCATGAAGGTACTACGTGCATTAGTGAGACCAAATGGCATGACTAACCACTCATACAAGCCGAATTTAGTTTTGAAAGAAGTTTTCCACTCATCCCCTTCTTTCATCCTAATTTGATGATAACCACTACACAAGTCAATTTTAGAGAAAACAGCAGCACCACTCAATTCATCTAGCATATCCTCTAAGTGTGGAATAAGATGATGATATCGAATAGTGATGTTATTAATCGCTCTACAATCAACACACATGCGCCATGTACCATCTTTCTTAGGAACTAAAATAACAGGAACATCACAAGGGCTAAGAGAGACACGGATGTACCCTTTATCTAGCAACACTTGTACTTGCTTCTGAATTTCTTTAGTTTCTTCGGGATTAGTCCTGTAGGGTGCATGGTTGGGAAGTGTGGCGCCAGGAATCAGGTCCACTTGATGTTCTGTACCACGCAATGGAGGTAGGCCTGCGGGTACATCTTCGGGAAACACATCCCCAAAGTCCTGCAAAACAGAAGAGACACCAAGAGAAATAGGGGTCATGTCGTTTGAAACCAATACCTCGTCCTTATACATGAGCACAAGTGGCATGGCTGTAGGATCCTCACGAAATTCTCTCATATCTTCCTTGGTGGCTAGTATAAATATACTAGGCACTCTCTCACTTTTCATTATATCACTCAATTTAGGCTCGATTACATTAGGAACAACTGTCACACAATCTCGCCGAGTGGTAGAATCTTCCTTCAAGTTCACCTCTATCTTTTGACGAGAATCATTCACAATATCTTGTGGTGTCATTGGCTACATAGTAATCTTCTTCCCTTTGAATTCCAAGTGATATGTATTGGCTTGGCCATTGTGTTGCACATGGCGATCATAGAGCCAAGGCCGACCCAATTGTAGGTGACAAACAGTCATAGGGACCACATCAAAATCAATAGAATCTTTATATGACCCTATTTGAAAATTCACACGTACCATATGATTTACCTTCATGTCACCATTGTTGCTCAACCATTGTATTTAGTATGGCTTTGGATGAGGAAAATATGTCAAATTCAGTTTGGCACATAGTTCCTTACTTGCAAGATTTCTGCAGCTACCTCCATCAATAATGACCTTGCAAGCCTTGTTAGGTCCAACTAGAGCTTTTGTTTGGAACAAATTGCAATGCTAGGATTCCTCAACCGGTTACACACTCGGTATATGTGAAGATACGACAATAGTTGGAGCACGCTCAGGATACACATCAGCACCGTCCTCGGCATCATCAACATCATCATCAGAAGCTTCATCTCCACTCTCTACTTTGCCTTGTTCATTAATAAACATAACTTTGTTGTTTGGACAATCTTTCTTGTAGTGCCCTCTACCTCCACAAGTATGGCACACCACATCACGAGTATGTGCCATAGACATGTTGGAACCCGAGCTAGCAGCAGAAGCAGCGGGTTTCTGAGCATTAGAACCACCAAACGAAGAGTACTTGCTGGTTTTGCCGATGGTGTAAACGGAGCAGCAGCTGGTGGCGTGGTTGTAGGAGTATTAGATCTGGCCGAAAATATGCTGGAGGACGAAAAACGAGCACGTGACTTTGCCCCTTCTGCCAACTGGGATTCGGCCTCTCTAGCATGGTGCAATAGCTCATTCATGGTCTCATACTTGTGATGACGAACTATGCTCTTGATTGGTAACTTCAGATTGTTGAGGAATCACTACATGGTCATCTCAATGGACTCACGAATTCTAAGACACTGCATAAGCAGCTCCGTCTCCATGTAGTACTCATCAGCTGTCATTGTGCCTTGCTTCAATTGCGTCAATTTATCAAAAACTGATCACAAATAGTTGGTTGGTACGAAACGAGGTTTCATGATTTACTTCATCTCGCGCCAATCCATCACAAGAAGTTCATTGTCCTCCCTCCTATGTTGCACAAGAGCATCCCACCAACGCAAAGCATAACCATCAAATTCAGATGCTGCAAACTTTACCTTCTTATCTTCTGGATAGTCAAATAAATGCAAGAGTTTCTCAATCTTCAACTCCCATGTGAGGTAATCTTCAGGATCAATGGAACCATCAAACTTGGGAATTGAGAATTTTGGCTTGCCTAAACCATCATCAGCATGTTGGTTGAGCACACGCTGAGCACGCCAAAGGGGAGCAAGCCCACGACCATGAGCAGGTGCATGGGCAGGGGAATCGCACGTCCCCTGCCAACATGTGGAGCAGCATCCATAGTGCTACCCTCATCAAAAACATCAAAGGAACCATCAGGTTGAGGTTCTTTCCTTCTATGTATGGCGGTTGTCAAGCCCAAAATGGAACACTGCAAAGTGGCGACATTGGCATTGAGTGTAGCCACTTGCGTTTGGATAGTATCCACTGCTCCAATATTCTGATGCAGCCTCATATTGATGTCTTGGAGTGTTGAGGGCAAACCTCTAGGGTGGCCCGATCTTTCACGAATCCCACTCAAATCGAGGGCTGGTGTGGGGGAAGGAGGGAAGGATGAACACAATGAACACACAAACAAAGAACACGATGAACACACACACAAAACCACGATAAACACCAATAGCTCACGCCGGCGGTGACCGGTCCGGCGCAATCCCTAGGATCGGCGTCGGACGGAGGACTCTCTCTCGAACCGGCATGGCGAGATGGGAGACTCGTTGAGATCTTGACGTCTTTGCAAAGGGACACCGATGCGAAGGCCTTGTACAATGCGGAGGCACGATGCAAACTCCAATGAGGTTTGGGGTATTTGGTGCTCTTTGCCAAAGGAGCATGAGGCAAGAATTAGATAGATCCATAAGGGGTTTCCACTAATTCCAAATATCATGCCTAGGGTTTATAATGGAGGTGGGGGACTATATATAGGCCAACCACAAGTTCAGGGGTAATTCAAGCATTAAAGTAGAGTTCTGGGCGAAGTAGAGGGGTACATGGGCCACAGGGCCCAGCTAGGCTCGCATGCCCATTTTCAGGCCGGACAGTCTGGGTCGGAACGGCCGGACAGTCCGGGGTAGCCGAACACTCCGGGTAGTGTCCGAACTGGACTTCTGAATGTCCATGCCAGGTTGGAGCTGAGGCAGTCCGGACACTCTGGCCGAGTCGCGCCGAACACTCCGGCTATGCCGGACACTCCTGTTGGTTCCAGGCAGACACTCCGGCTCAGGCAGCTTCAGGACAGGTGCAGCTTCAGGGCTCGTGGATTGATGCCGCGGGGGTTCGTACCTGATGATGCACAGAGTAGTGGTATGAAGCAGCAAGCCATCCAGGTGTATGTGAAAGTCACATGATGATAGGAGCGAATTTACCTTATCTTGAAGGAGCTTGGCTCGGGGACGGGTCATCGGTCCACTTGGGGGACTCGGTGGTGTAGATGTAGGAGCGTCCGTAGGACGAGCCGCATCAGCTCCCCCCTTTGGAAAGAGTCGTCCTCGATTCTTCATGGTTGTCATCTTGAACATCTCCATGGTAGGGTGGGAGATCCTTGACATTGAATGTATTGCTTGCAAGGTACATGGAGGTCGGTATGTCGATGATGTAGGCGTTGTTGTTGATACTTTTTAGGACCTTGAAGGGACCATCTCCTCTTGACTTGAGCTTGGAATCACATTCCTTGGGGAAGCGGTCTTTCCTTAGGTGTATCCACACAAGGTCACCTTCTTCAAAGATCATCTCCTTCTTGTCCTTGTTTAACCTTGAAGCTTGGCGAAGGACTTGTTCAATAGTATCTCTTGTTTCTTCATGAAGCATCTTTATAGCTTGTGCGCGCTTCTCGACGTCCATGTTCGTGCGCTCATGGAGAGGTAGTGGTAGGATGTCGAGCGCGGTGAGGGGCTCGAAACCATAGACGATCTTGAATGGACTCATCTTGGTTGTTGAGTGCTTTGCTCGGTTGTAGGCGAACTCAGCATGGGGAATGCATTCCTCCCTATCCTTCAAGTTTTTCTTGATCAACACAAGTATGAGAGTTCCGAGGCTTCGATTGATAACCTCGGTTTGTCCATCGGTTTGAGGATGCGACGCAGATGAAAAGAGGAGATTGACGCTGAGCTTGGCCATGAGGGTCTTCCATAAGTAGATCATGAATTTGACGTCGCGGTCGGAGACGATTGTTCATGGCACACCATGTAGACGGACGTTTCCCTGAAAAACAGATTTGCAACATGTGAAGCATCGTCGGCCTTATGGCACGGTATGAAGTGTGCCATTTTGGAAAAGCGATCCACAACAACAAATATAGAATCATGACCATGCTTAGATCTAGGCAATACTAACACGAAATCCATGCTAATGTCGGACCAAGGTGTATGAGGAATAGGCAATGGCATATAAAGACCATAGGGATTAGCTTGCTACTTAGCTTGAACACATGTCGTGCATCGTTGGACATAGCGCTCCCTGTATCGCTTCATCTTGGGCCAAAAGTAGTGAGTGGAGAGCCTGTCCAATGTCTTGTTACAGCCAAAGTGACCCATGAGGCCTCCACCATGAGATTCTTGGAGAAGCAAAAGTTGGAGCGACGATTTCGGAATGCAAAGCTTGTTTTGTTTAAAAAGGAAGCCCTTATGCAAATAGAAATCATCAAATCCTTTGTCAATGGAGCACTTTGTGAAAATTGGTTAAAAGAACGGGTCGTAAGCATACAAAGATTTTATTTCCTCAAGACCCAACACGTTTGAAAGAACATTTCATGTTTTCCTATGTTTTGCGTGTTAGATAACAATACTATGGAGACTTTTCATGTGTGCTAAGTGTGCAGGAAGTTTTGAGGGGGGCCGGATAATCTGCCCCACCAAGGGCCGGATAATCCGGCCTACCTCATCGCTCAAAGGTAGCCAAGGCGCGTCGCTCGGTACCCGGTCGGATTTTGTCCCGGAAAATCCAAACTGGTGCGGTTTTTCCTCCCTAGGCCGGATAATCCGGGTGTCGCATGGGCCAGATAATCCGGCCCCCAGTTTTCGAGCAAAAGGAGCCAAGGCGCGTCACTCGGTATCCCGTCGGATTTTCTCCCGGAAAATCTGAACTAGGGCGGTTTTTCTTCCCAGGCCGGATAATCCGGCCTTTGCATAGGACCGGATAATCCGCCCCTAGAAGTTGATCATGGGCAAGCTCGGCGTGACGCTCTGAGAGGGGGCGATTATCTGCCGGATATTCCGAGTCTGGGGCAGTGTTTCCCCAGACCGGATAATCCGGCCCGCACTTGGGCCGGATAATCCGGCCCCAAAGGTTGCAACGGCTGGTTTCTAAAGGGGGGGTATAAATACCCCTTCTTCCCCAACATTCAGGCTTCTTGATTCATTCGAAATTGACCAGACATTGTGCAAGAGCTCTCATTCTCGATCTCCCACTTCAACCACCCTAAGGTCTTGATCTTTGGTGGAATTGAAGGAGGAGAAGTTCATCATCATCAAGAATCAAGCGCTTCAACTCCTCTCCATTCACTTGGAGAAATCCCTGATCTAGTATTCTTGTCAATACCTAGATCTTGTTTATTGTATTTGATAAGTTTGTTCTTGTGGCAGCTTGTTGTCATTTCGGGAGCCTCCAAGTTATTGTGGAGTTGTTGCCCGGCTAGTTGTGTAAAGGCACCGGTGCCCGCCTCAAAGGGTACCTGTAGTGGAAGGTGGATCAGGCATGTTATGGCGAGATCTATCAGAGAACAGGGTGAGGCCTTTTGTGGCGTGGTGGTCTTAGTACCGCCCACCCCTCCAACACATACGTACTTCCCTTAACAAGGAACTGCGGTCAAACAAATCCTGTGTCTCCGCGTGCTTCACTTCGGTTTACTCGTTCCTCTTCCACTCGCTCTTTACTTGCTAGTAGATAGGTTTCCATATAGGGAAATTCCACCTAATAGTTTTTCTAGAGAATTTACCCTGTGTGCTAAGCCTAAAAGTGAAAAAGAATTAAAAATTGGTGGAGCACCTATTCACCCCCCTCTAGGTGCCCATACGATCCATTTCAATTGGTATCAAAGCCCCGGATCTTAATTCGGGCTTAACCGCCTAAGAGTAGTATGGGTACCAAGGATGATGGAAATGAGGCTATGGATAAGGTCACAATGGATGATCTCAAGTCGTTGGAAACAACCTTGTTGAAATCCTTTGAGGCCAATATGGAGGAGATGAATCAAATGATTGCTCGCCTTACATCATCCATAGCCCCATCTCCATCCTCCTCTGAGGCTCCACACCATCATCTAAGGAAAAGGGTAACACCGGATCCAAGGATAATGATGTGGATGGTGAAAAACTAAATGGTTCCACCTCCAAAAAGGGAAGTGGTAAGGAGGAATATAGTGAGGTTCGCCACGTATATTCCCCTGACCCACCTATCCCTCATCCTCATATAAACAATAGGGGTGATCCACACAAGCTCACTGCATCCTCTTTTAACCAATGTCAATTCCTAATGAAATCTCATGTTTGCAGCTCCTCTATTGAATTGTGGAGGATTATTGAAGAAGGTCTTCATATTGGAGATCAAACCAATCTAACAAGAAGGGAGTTGTGGATAGCCAGTTGAATGTCACCGCTCTCCACATGATACAGCTGGGTGTGGGTCCTAGGGACATGCCACACATTGAACATCTCAACACAGCTAAAGAGGCGTGGGATGCTCTTACGGACCTTTTCGTTGGAAATGAAAGCATGAGAAGAAACAGGTATGATGCCCTTAGTAATGAAGCTGAGGGATTCTACATGTTGGATGCTGAAAACCATGAGGACATGTATAGAAGACTCAAGGGCATCGCAACAACATTTCGAAAGCATGGGGCCACTCACATTGATGATGCTTGGATAAAAAGAAAATATGTGAGTGCCTTAATGCCTTTCGAGCCAACGGATTTGAAGAGCCTGCAAGGTAGACACAACTATCATCAAATGACATCCAACAAAGTCATGCAAGAAATGGCGTCATTCAAAGTGGCGCAAAGAATGCTGAAGATGCCCGTGCTCGGGCCATTGGAATGCAAAAGGGTGTCAATGTGGCTCTCAAAGCCAATGTTGTTGAGCAAGAGGAAGATGAAGGAGCTTTTGAGGGGGTATCCATGGACTGCCCCGATGAGGTCAAACGTGCTCATGGTGAGTACATGATATTCTATGCAAGGAACTTTTGGAAGGACCCTGCCAAAGCCAAGTCTGACCTTGAGCGCAAGAACGGGTGAAATGGAAGAAGAGAAAGTGGCCCAAGATTGAGAACTTGCTTCAACTGTGCAGATAGAGTGCACTTTGTAGCCGAGTGTCCTTATCAAAATAGAGAAGACAATGGTGGCAGGCTCATTCTTAAAGAGAAATCTAAAGCTCCTAACAAGAAGCTGTTTATTAAGAAGAATGGCCCTTTCAAGAAGCAACCCAAGATTGTCCTTGTAGCTCAAGAAGAATACTCCTCCACAAGTGAAGATGAAGAGGATGATGATAGTTCCCGCGAAGTGGCTGCTATAGCCACCACATTGACTCCCTCCTCTCTCTTCGACTCGCCGAACGAGAACGCCATCAACAACAACGCCACTTGCCTAATGGCAAGAGGATCCGAGGTATCAACTTCTAGCTCTTCGTTTCCTAATACTGACATAATTTTGGATATGGATGATCATGACAGTCTTGAAATGAAAGAAGAAGTTATTGCCTTGGATACTTTTTTCACTAACCTATAAGGTGAGCACAAACTCCATTTTGATGCTCTTATGAGTCAACTTGCTCAAGCCGAAGATCTCCTTGAAGAAAAGGGCAGAATTGAAAGAGAAGATGCCTTGGAGATAGCTTCTTTGAAGAATGCCTTGGAAGAGGAAGCTCGAGTATCTTTGGAAGAAATACTCAAATGCCTTGTGGAGTCACAAGAAGAAGCTGTAGTTCAGCTCATTAAAGAACGTGACCATGCTCTTGCCAAGGTAAAGAAACTAAAGAAAGAAAAGTTTGACTTTGGGGCTGTTCATGCTAGACTTTTGGAGAAGTTTGATAATCTTGAAAGTGCTCACAAGGCATTGAAGAGTGATCATTCTACTCTAAATGAGTCTCATGACCAGCTCCAAACTCAATTGAAACGGTATGATGTGCTAAGTACCTCCACTTCATCCTTTGGAAAAGAAGCTCTTGCAAGAAGTTCTCAACATAGAGGTAAAGGGGTTATTGATGAGATACTGAGAAGGCAAAGGACAAACAATAGTAAAGAAGTACTTGGTTACATACCCAAGATAAAGAGCAAGAAAAACAACAAGAAGAAGAAGAACAAGATGCTCAATCGAAGACTAGCAACATTACCAATGACAAGACTAATTATGATGGTTTTGCAGGGATCAACAATCCTAACTTTGAACTACATTGTGATTGTTATGGTGATGTTTATGCTAGTTATGTAGGGCCTTATGATTGTTACATTCCTTGGTCTATTTGGGTTCCCAAGACCCTTGTTACTAACATGAGAGGACCCATTGAAAAATGGGTACCTAAAACCAAGAAGTAATTTTCTTGCAGGGCTATGCTTCCTGTGGTTCTAAATGGGTACTCGATAGCGGTTGCACGAGTCATATGACCAGAAGCAAGGAGATCATCATGGAGATGCGGCCAAACCTTGATCACATAACCATCTCCTATGGTGACAAGTCAAAATCTGAGGTATTGGGTCTCGGCAAAGTTGTGGTGGCTCACGATATCTCTCTCGTGGACGTCATGCTTGTTGAGACCCTCGGGTACAATTTACTTTCAGTTCATGCCCTTGGTAAGATGGGCTTTGCAGTTTACATTGATGCTGATTTAGTGGTACTCTTGTGGAGAAAGTCTCTAAAAGTCGGTTTTGTGGGATATGTCGAAAACGACCTGTACGTGGTGGACTTTTCGGGGAAAACCACTACAGGCCAGATGTGTCTTTTCGGAAAGGCTGACGCGGGTTGGCTATGGCATCGCCGACTAGCCCACGTCAATATGAGAACTTTGCAAAGTCTCCAAAGGGTGGCCACATTCTTGGACTAAAATAAAATGTCTCTTTTGCCAAAGATCGTGTTTGTAGGGCATGTGTTGAAGGGAAAATGCATGATTCACCTCATCGAAGGAAAACCATTATCTCTTCGAAAAGGATTTTGGAGCTCCTTCATGTGGACCTCTTCGGACCTCCATCTCATGCAAGCCTCGGTGGGAAGAAGTATTGTCTAGTGATTGTTGATGATTACTCAAGATACACTTGGGTTTATTTCTTCAAGTTGAAGAGTGAAACTCAACAAACTGTCATCGACTTCGCCAACGAGGTTCAACGTCAACACAACTTCGCCATTCTGGCTATAAGGAGTGATAACGGCTCGGAGTTCAAGAACTACACCTTAAATGAGTTCCTAAGTGAAGAGGGGATAAGACATCACTATTCCGCTGCATACACCCCTCAACAAAATGGTGTAGCCGAGAGGAAGAATCGAACTCTAATGGACATGGCAAGATGAATGTTAGCCAAATTTAAATCTCCATATAACTTCTGGGCTGAAGTAATCTCTACTACTTATCATTCATCCAACCGTTCAAGATCTTGGACAAGACTCCGTATGAAATACTTACCGGTAACAAGCCAAACATCTCATACTTTCGGGTATTCAGGTGTAAGTGTTTCTTTCTTATTAAAGGAGTTCGTTTATCTAAGTTTGAATCTAAGGCTTTAGAAGGTATTTTTTTTGGTTATGGTGCCGAATCCCACACTTATAGAGTCTACAATAAGCTCTCCGGAACTAGTGTAGAATCTTGTAGTGTGGTGTTCGAGGAAAATGATGGTTCCCCTGCGGAGCAAGTTGGTGTTTGTGATGCAGGTGTTGAAATACCCCAAGATGCCATAAGAAGAATGGGCGTGGGATTCTTCTGCCCCATTGAGGAACCCCTTGTCGTGGACCGGGAAGGACAATGCTCTACTCATATAGAGCCCTCATCTACACATACTCAACATGCTCCAACCACGGGGGCAACTTCTACACCATCTCCATCAACTGCTGAAGGTCAAGATGTTCCAGAAAGCTCCAGGCCGGATTTTCCAGTTGACACCGGATTATCTGGCCACCCCGCTACAGCTGACCATGTTGCTCCTGCTGGTGAATATTTCAACGCAAGCTCCAGGTCGGATTTTCCGACTAGCCCCGAATTATCCTGCCCCTCACTAGTTCAAGCAAGTCCCAGGCCTCCTCATGAAGCTGCGTCAAGTACTCCCAGACCGGATTATCCGGCCTCACCATCGGCTAGATTATCCGGCCCTAACTCTCCAGTTCTATAGCCTCCTGTTACGGCTACGGATTCACCTCAAGGGCATGCGTCTCCACCACCTGCTACTGATGTTCCAGTTACTGATCAAGGCAGAGAAAATGCTTCCAATGAAGACTCAAGTGATGAATCTCCTCCTCCAAGAGACAACAAACTTATTGAAATTCGTCGCAAGGCTCGGGCTGATCGTAACCTTGAGTTGAGGGGTCACACTCTCGACAAGGTTGTTGGTGATCTTCGATGAAGGGTTTCTACAAGAAGAGAATTGGCCAGTTTTGGTGAGCATCAAGATCATATCTCCATGGTGGAACCTAAGAAGGTCTTTGAAGCTCTTGAAGACCCAGACTGGGTTATTGCTATGCATGAAGAATTGAATAATTTCGAGCACAACAAAGTCTGGAAACTCGTGGAGAAACCCAAAGAGTGCCGCAATGTTATCGGCACCAAGTGGATTTTCAAGAACAAGCAAGATGAGAATGGCATTGTTGTGAGGAACAAGGCAAGACTTGTGGCACAAGGTTACTCCCAAGTTGAGGGCATCGACTTCGGCGAAACCTATGCTCTAGTGGCTCGCCTTGAGTCCATCCGTATCCTACTTGATTATGCTGCTCATAACAATTTTAAGTTGCAGCAAATGGACGTCAAGAGTGCCTTCCTTAACGGTCCTCTACATGAGTTGGTATACGTAAAGCAACCCCCGGGGTTTGAGGATCCTAACTTTCCGAACCATGTCTACAAACTCGATAAGGCACTCTATGGCCTTAAACAAGCCCCACGTGCGTGGTATGAGCACCTTAAAGAGCTTTTGTTAGATCGTGGCTTCGAAGTTGGGCAAATCGACCCCACTCTTTTTACTAAGAAGGTTAAGGGGGGGATCTTCGTATGCCAACTATATGTAGACGATATCATCTTTGGTTCTACTAACAAAGATTTTAATGATGATTTTTCAAAGCTTATGACTGACAGGTTTGAGATGTCTATGATGGGGGAATTACGGTTCTTTCTTGGATTCGAGATCAAGCAACTTAGAGAAGGAACCTTTATTAATCAAGCAAAGTACATCCAAGACATGCTCAAGAGATTCAAGATGACGGATCTAAATGGTGTTGCCACTCCGATGCAAACAAAGTGTCATCTTGAACTTAACCCTCATGGTAAAGATGTGGACCAAAAGGTATACCGGTCCATGATCGGCTCTCTTCTTTACCTCTGCGCATCTAGACCCGATATCGTGTTGAGTGTGGGAGTGTGTGCAAGGTATCAAGTAGCTCCTAAAGAAAGCCACTTAGTGGCGGTCAAGAGGATCTTTCGATATTTGGTTCATTCCCCCAACTTTGGTCTCTGGTATCCCAAGGGCTCCAATTTCTCTTTATGTGGTTATACTGACTCAGATTGGGCTGGTGATAAGGATGATCGGAAATCCACTTCTGGAGCTTGTCAATTCTTGGGAAGATCTCTTGTATGTTGGTCCTCCTAAAAGTAGAATTGTATATCTCTCTCCACCGCCGAAGCTGAATATGTTGCTGCTGCTAGCGCTTGTACTCAATTATTGTGGATGAGGCAAACTTTAAAGGAATACGGTGTCAGTTGTGACAAAGTGCCTCTTTTATGTGATAATGAAAGTGCAATAAAAATTGCGTACAATCTTGTTCAGCACACTAGGACGAAGCATATTGAGATTCGGAATCATTTTATTCGAGACCATGTTGCTCGCGGCGATATTGATCTATCCTTTGTGAGCACGAAGAACCAACTGGCGGATATTTTTACAAAACCACTTGATGAAGCAAGATTCTTCTATTTGTGGAATGAGCTAAATATCATTGATTCCAGGAGCTTGTCTTGATTACCCATGCACTCACTCATACATCTCAATCCTTGTTTGGTCTAGGTGTGGGCATGGATATAGGGGGAGTGTGGTTCTAACTCATTGGGCTAACCCTCCCCCCATAATGCCAAAAGCAAGATAAATCATTTCTCTTAATATCATTTTGTGATATGTGAGCTTATTGATGAGTATTTGCCGTGAACCCAACATATATCTTCGCGGTGTCACATCATACACTCCAACAAGGTGGCTTCAGCCACCGCCCTCTCCCTTGAGGACAATTGGATCTTTTTGGATGTTATTTGTTCTCTCATGTTCTTATGGAAATCACACTCACTCTTGGCTTTTATTTGATTTGGATTTTGCAAGTTTGAGTGTCTAGTACCATCTCAGTTTGGCTCTCTTAATCCCAAGCCTTCCCTACCCCTAAGCCATCTATTCTTGCACACAAGTCCCGTGTACACCTTGTGGGGGTGTTGATTGGGGACGCGTGGGCCTGGTTCTGTGTGTAACAGAATACCAGATTTGAGGCCGGATAATCCGGCCCAAGTGTTGGCCGGATAATCCGGCCCTGGCGGAGTTCATCTTAAAGGGCAGGGCTCGGGGGGAAGGGCTCATAACGAGCAGCACTTCTCCCCCAGCCCTCTCCTCCTCCACAGCCGCCGCCTGTCGCCCCTCACCCTCCCCGGAGCCTCTCATGGGGCGCTAGCATCGCCCCATGATGAGGATGAGGAAGAGAATGAAGGAGAGGACGAGGACAAGGACTACGATGAGTGATCCCATGGGGCGCTAGCATCACTCTTCTCCCTTTTTGGTGTCTAGATGCCAAAGGGGGAGAAGTAGTTATATTAGATCAATTTTCGAAAACATAGTGGCTCCACACAACTCATCAAGCATGTCATCGAGACGTGGTATGGGTTGTTCCGAACTACTCTCATCTCACTTTTGGTGGCAAGGAGAACACTCTTATTTTTTCCACTCAAGTTTGGCTTGTGGCTCTCACTCACTATGAGGTGGTTCTCTCTCTCACCGCTCTTCTCACAAGTAGATGTTGTGCTTTGCGCCCTCGCTAAAGCCTTTGCATTGTCCGCAATTAGTTGGCTAGGAGTCATCGGTTGCAAAACACATGTTTTGTTGAGCCATTTGAAGGTGTATACATTGGTGCGACCATCATGTTGAGCAGCCTTGTCAAATTGCCATGGTCGACCAAGAAGTGTGTGGCAAACTATCATAGGAACCACATCACACTCCACCGTATCTTTGTAAGGACCAATGGCGAAGGAGACTGATAAGGTATGCTTGATCTTCATGGACCCTTGGTCACTTAGCCATTGCACGTGGTAGGGGTGCTTGTGCGGATGGAGGGTGAGGTTGAGCTTCTCACACAACTCGGTGCTAGCAAGGTTGTGGCAACTCCCTCCGTCAATGATCACCTTGATAGATTTGCCATTGATGCCGGCTCGTGTTTGGAAGATGTTGGAGCGTTGGTCTTCATGCTCTTGTGCTTGAGTGGTCAAAATCCTTGTGACGACAAGCGATGGACTTGCGTCATGTTCACACATGAGGAGTTCTTGGTCATCTTCCACTCGTTGCCTTGCCATTGCTTCCTTGACACGGGCATCAAACTCATCTTCACTCAAGTACTCTTTGTCGCCATTGTCATGGATGAAGAATACTTTCTTGTTTCCACATTCGGCCGACTTGTGTCCTTTTCCTCCACACTTGTAGCATTCACCGTTGAAAGGTGTCTCACTCTTTGCTTGCTTGCCACTTGGGGGCAGTTTTCATTGAGGAAGTGTGGGCTTGAAGGAAGGCTTGGGGGTACTTGAGGAGCTTCCATTGAAAGTTGTTGGTGTAGCGGTTGAAGCTTGATTGTAGGTGAAGTATGTCTTGGGCTTGTTGTACTTGATATCCTCTTGCAATTCACGTTCAGCCTTTGTTGCGATGTGTACAAGCTCAACCATGGTGTTGTATGTTTGGAACTCGACCATGCGCTTGATTGGGTGATTCAAGCCAATAAGGAAACGTGCCATTGTTTGCTCCATGCGTTCATCAATGTTGGCGCGAATCAAGTTGATTTCCATTTCCTTGAAGTACTCTTCCACGGTCTTTGTCCCTTGGCGAAGCGCTTGAAGGTTGTTGAAGAGGTCACGCGTGTAGTGCGCGGGGACAAAGAGGAATCTCATATGAGCCTTCATGTCATGCCAAGTTGTGATTGGTGGATCTTGTCTTGCATCACGAGCAACTTGAACTTGTTCCCACCAAAGGTTGGTGTAATCATCAAACTCAAGCGAAGCCATGTCGACCATCTTCTCATTGCTATAGTTGTGCATGCGGAAGATCTTGTCGACCTTGAGTGCCCACGAGAGGTATTCTTCGGGGTCATTGGATCCGCTGAACTTGGGGATTGTGAACTTGAGCTTGCCAAATGTTTCTTCCTCATTGCAGTCACGGTAGCAATTGTTGCCATGTTGATGGTGGTCTTCATCTTCCATGCGATCGTTGTGACGAGCTTGTTGACGATCTTGTGGTTTAGGAGGTGGAACTTGGTTCTCGTGACCTTGTTGCGGAGCTTTCTCTTGATATTGTTGTGGAGGAGCTTGCTCTTGTTCTTGGTACGGTTGTTGATGGTGTTGAGGCGCTTGGGCCTCATGATGGCGAGGGGGTGGAGCCTCTTAACGCGGTTGACGATGAAGGGGAGGCTCGTTCCTCGGTTGGTGACGTTGGTTAGGCACATAGGCCTCACGACGAAGATCATGGGCGTGAGCCTCTTGACGTGGTGGGCGTCGCTCAACTTGTATCACTTGACGCTCGAAGTTTTGTTGTTGTGGAGGAGGCGCCTCGTGATGACCATGGTGTCATTGTTGACGTTCATTACGGTGGTGACGAGGAGGAGGATCTTGGAGAGCCTCATGTCGATGACGAGCTTGATTCTCCAAATTGGAGTCATCACTTGTTGTGTCAAGTATGTGTCGTGGTCGATGGTGGTAGACTTGCGGTTGCACTTGTGGTTGCGCTTGCAGTTGCTATTGTGGTTGCTCTTGTTGGAGCACTAATGCCCTTGCGTGATGACAGTGTTCTTCTTTCCTTGTTCTTGGCCTTGAAGAGAAATCACCATCATAGCTTGATGTTGCGGCGTGGCGTGGGGAAGGTACATAGTTCGAAGAACTTCCATCTTCAACCACAGGGGCATCATGGCGTCTTGGAGCACTTGGATGTAGATCTTGTTGAGGCGGTGCATGAAAACGCGAAGAACTTGAAGAGCTTGATGCGCGCGAACGTGGCCTTGCCATTCCGTCGATGAGGCATCGAAGATTGTCATTTGTTTTGGCGACAGAGCGTTGTTGCGCTTCATTTTGGTGGCCAAAGTTGTGATGCATTGCATGCATTTGTCGTTCGAGGCCGTCGAAGTGGTTGTCGATGTTCTTGAACTCGGCTTGCAGTTCGCCAAATTGTTCATCTTGTCTTGTCTCAAGGGCTTGGCAACGTTCATGGAACTCTTGTCGAACGATGAAGTGACTTGCGCGCGTCATGTACGGACATTGATCTTCTTCTTGGGGAGGTGGTTGGCTCGACTCACCGTGCCTATCCATCATGCAAAACACACAAGTATTGTATATGGAAGTGGAATAAGGTGGTGTTAGCCTTATACCTCACCTTGGGGGTTGCACCAAACTAGAAACCACAAGTGAGACATATAAGCGTGCAACCTGGAATTGCAAAGAAAACTCACACTAAAGAAAGAACTAACTCTCAAAAGCTCTTTGGTGGTAGGTTAGGATTGTGGAAAGCCAAAGAACCAACCAAAAGAAAAGGGATAGTCAAAAGTGGATAAAATCCAACAAAACTCAAGTCAAAGGCGAAGGTCAACAACTCAAAAGGGGTGACGGGAACCTACGACTATATACACACACGTGGAGATAGTTGGGATTGACACGACTATGAAGATGAGCAAACAAAATGTCCTAACGAAGACTAAGCTCGGTGTCGTGCCAATGCAAGGAGAGACCGTGGCTCGTTTGCAAAGAAGAAAAGTGAGCAACAAATTTGTGCACTTGCCTTGGGCGCTCTTCTTTCTCTCTTGCTTACAAGCTTTGAGTCTCTCTTTTGCAATGGGAGACTATTTTTATTTTGCTTTTTCTTTGTATTTTTTTTGCTCTCCCTTGATGCTACCTAGTCACACTTGATATTTCTCTTGCACTCTCACTATCCAAGGACAAATGCACAATGCTCAAGCAAATACAAGATGAGCCACTCTTATGGGATAGGTACACACAAAGGAAGATAGGGGTTAACAAGTTGACGCAAGTTATACCTTCGTTGGTGATGATGAACTTGGCGTCGGTGGTGCGTGATGATGTTCGTGGACCGTGGTGTCGATGAGCGCGGAAGTTGTTGATGCGGAAGCTTGCTGTTAATTGACGACACGCACACGGGCACAAACAAACAAGTGGAAATTAGCCAATGCAAGATTAGAGGCAAAACTGTCAAAATCAGGCGTTATAGCCAGACACTCTGGTCTGTATGGGCCGGACACTCCGGTCAGGCCGGACACTCCGGGCGTGCCGGACACTCCGGTCGGACCGGTCCGGACACTCCGGCACGGGTTTCCTGCTCGTTTTCTTGAGCGGAAATCCTCGCCTTAAGGCCTCAAATCCGCGAAAAAACTGGCCAAATCGGGCTGGGAAAACGCAGAATAAAGCTGGACCAACTCCTAAGACAAGGTTTGGTCAGATCAAAACCACAAATAACACTCCAAATCAAGAGATCGATCCAAAGGCAAATATGGGGCTCTTTTTTGGGCATTTTCGAATTTTTGGTGGATAGAAGAAAAATTTGTGGGGGAATTCGTGAGCAACGAAGCTCTTGATACCAATATGTTGAGGGCAAACCTCTAGGGTGGCCCGATCTTTCACGAATCCCACTCAAATCGAGGGTGGAGTGTGGGGGAAGGAGGGAAGGATGAACACGACGAACACACACATGAAGAATGCGATGAACACACACACAAAACCACGATAAACACCAATAGCTCACGTCGGCGGTGACCGGTTCGGTGCAATCCCTAGGATCAGCGTCGGGCGGAGGACTCTCTCTCGAACCGGCACAACAAGATGGGAGACTCAGTGAGATCTTGACGTCTTGGCAAAGGGACACCGATGCCAAGGCCTTTTACAACGCGGAGGCACGATGCAAACTCCAATGAGGTTTGGGGTATTTGGTGCTCCTTTGTCAAATAAGCATGAGGCAAGAATTAGATAGATCCACAAGGGGTTTCCACTAATTCCAAACATCATGCCTAGGGTTTACAATGGAGGTGGACGACTATATATAGGCCAACCACAAGTTCAGGGGTAATTCAGGCATTAAAGTAGAGTTCTCAACGAAGTAGAGGGGTACATGGGCCACAGGGCCCAGCTAGGCTCGCTGGCCCATCTTTAGGCCAGACAGTCCGGGGTAGCTGGACACTCCGGGTAGTGTCCGAACTGGCCTTCTGAATGTCCACGCCAGGTTGGGGCTAAGGCAGGCCGAGCACTCCGGTCGAGTCGCGCCGGACACTCCGGCTCAGACAGCTTCAGGACAGGTGCAGCTTCAGGGCTCATGGATCGACGCGGCGGGGGTTTATACCTGATGATGCACAGAGTAGTGGTATGAAGTAGCAAGCCATCTAGGTGTATGTCAAAGTCACATGATGATAGGAGCGAATTCACCTTATCTTGAAGGAGCTTGGCTAGGGCACGGGTCATCGGTCCACTTGGGGGACTCGGTGGTGTAGATGTAGGAGCGTCCGTAGGACGGGCCGCATCATGGAGATTCTTGTCAATACCATATGTGGTGTTAGTAAACACGAGTGTCAAATGAGACCTCAAAGCCTCATATTCATGCCAATTGACAAGCTCCGCATCCTTCTTTTTCTGCAACACAACATCACGATCACTAGTAGACATGATAAGTAAGTTAGTGAAAAAATTAAAATTTGTATGGTGGAAAACTCTCAGAACTCACTCACAACTAATAAGAAAGGAGATCTTACCGTTCCAAAGTGAATAGAGATGCTCTACCAAACAAGACCAACGACTGATGCACTGAAGTGATAAAGTGAATATCAAAGGTATAGAGAACGATTGCAGGGCACCCATGTTATTTATGATGGAGCTATAGGTATGGTATCCTATCTACACCGCAAACAAGTCCTAGTGCTGATCGTACAAAACCGAAGAAAAACACACGTGGAGAAAAACATGGCAATGCAACTATGAAGGGTGTTGCACTACTCTCGCGAGACACTAGCAAAGCTCAAAGTAAACAAGCACAAGATTGCTCAATCTACCGGTGCACAAATATATCACTAGGACTCTTGCTCAAATTCTCTTTTTCCACAATTTTTTTCTTTTTCTTTTGTATAGCTCTCTTTTTTATACTTTTTCTTTTGCTATATTGCTTTTTCTCCTTTTTTTTGATTTCATAGATAACACACGGCCAATTACAAAGTACAACACCAAAAATCCTAAGAGCAGCCTGTAGGAGCGGAAACTAGTCTCAATGGGCAAGTTACTACACCTATGTAGTAGATTGGCTGTGGTAAGGGTTTGGGAAAAGTGCAAATTGATCATACTTTGTAATTATGGTGTCGTGGCAGAAAAACAGCACAAAATCCTGTCGTGGCAGAACAAATCTTGTCGTGGCAGAATACGAAGCAGAAATCCTGCCGTGGCAGAGCGGCGCAGCAAAACAGGCGGAAAATGTGTCACGGCTGAGCGGCGGCAGCAAATCTGTGTCGCGATAGAGCAACGGCAGCCAGGCGTGCGCGTGGCAGAAAAAGCGTGTCGCGGCAGAGTCGCTGTCGGACTCGGTTTCGCGGTAGGAAAAACGACCATTTCCGTGCTATGGCAGAATCAGTAAGGAATTTTTTTTAATTATTGCAAATCGACTCGGCCTGCAGTAAAACACAGGGACTCTCAACCTAGATCGGATCTGCTAGATGGCGCGGAAGAACAGGTGATGAACACGACTAGAAAGAAGAAAACGATTAGAACAAAACTAGATGTAGACTAATTGAAGAAAACGACCAGTAACTATTATTCGTCTACGATGTAATCTAGGCTATGGCGAATCTTTTTGTGGGGCTATTTTCTATATAGGATGAAAACACTCTTCTAATCTATGAATGGATTGCAGATTGCTTACCGAGGCAACGAGGAAATCTGATACCAAGATGATATGGGGTGGCCTGATCTTCTCAGTAAGCGCTTGTCGATGGTTATGGTGGATGATAGATAACTAGTGCGTAGCTATGATCTCTCCCGGTCGAACCCTGATGCCAATGCAACAGCTCTCGAACCTTATACGATATTCACAACACAACACTCTTACGCACGCAGCTGTGACCATGAACGGTAGTATGCAATCTACCAATTCCGAATGGCACAACAAATCACACTCAATTATAGTTGTAGAATCTGAACACAGGGTAATTTCAAAGGTTCTATAAAAGAAACAACTCCAAAATATTTTAACGTGGTCGAAAACCCTAATCTACGGCGCCCCCATCTATTTATGTGTAACATCCCAAATTTTACAACTATAGATGTTACTAGAAGCATGCATCATATCCTTGCATCATGGCATTGCATAATAAAAACTGCATAGATATTTTCTTCCTAAATCCCATAGTCACATATAGACTAAAAAGGATAAAACCTTTTGAACCACCAAAACCCTTGCAAAAGTGTTATTTTATAGTCCTATTCTACTCCTCTTCTTTTTACAAAATTTTAGAGAATGGTTTCACTTAATTTGGAGTCCGTTTGCAAAAGTTATTAGACAAATAGTGAAACAGAAAATAAAAAGAATTAAAAAAATAAATAATAAGAAGTCTACCCTAAGCGGGCTAGCCGAAGCCAGCCCGCATCTATCTACCGCGCGCACTGCGAGCGAGCGGCGCACTGCGCAACCGACGCGCAGGCCGCCCCCGCAGCCACTGACGCCCGGTCGGTCAGCCGCCTCCTCCGTCCGAGTCCAGGACGAACACGGCGTCGGCCGTGTCGGCGCCGACCTCCCCGACCGAATCGGGACGACTCCGTAGTCCCCCCGCCAAGAAATCGCGCCCATATAAAGCCCCGGCATGCCTCCCAAGAAACCCTAGCTTTTCCTTACCCCACTGCCACCGAGCCGCCGCCAATCACTCGCCGGAGCTCCAGCGGACTTCGCCGCCTCCAGCCGCCGCCCGCCACCACCTCGAGAAGGAGGAGCCGACACCGCCCCCGGGAACGCGACCACGGCGAGGAGCCGGTCGCCGTCGACTACATCAATGGCCCAGAGGAGCACCGCCACGCCGCCGTCAACCGTCGCCGGCCGCCGCCGACGCTGCACCGCCGCCCGGCGTCGCCACCGCCGGTAAGCCCCTCTCCGACCATCAGATCGAGATCCAATGGCTCCAAACGGCCAACCGCCTGGGCCAATCGCGTCGCGCCGCGTGGCAGCCGCCGCGTCGTCGCCGCGTCAGCACCGCGTCGGCGTCACACGTGCCACCTTTTTTATTTCCCGAGCCGCCACGTGTCGCCGCGTAGCTGGCCACCTTTTTTATTTCTTTTAAAATAGGCAGAAATTACTCCAATCTTGTAAAATCCATAGTAATTTGAGTATTAGTCCACAAATTACGTATAATATACCGTTGGATTCATATTTTCGAGTAGAACACATATATACAATAATATTGCTGTTTTGTCACAGCAATCTTGTAGTAGGATTTAAAGTTTAGATTAGAGTATTTTAATTCTAGAAAATTATCCGTAACTCCGTTTTAGTTGATTCTTGTTGCGTTGGCTTTGTTTCGACGAGCCCTTCTGTAGAAAATTGTCTTATCATACTTGGGGTGTTCAGATCTGTCTCGAGGTAGGTTGGAGTTGTAGATCTAGTTTTGAGCTTGGTTATTTAGGGTTTAACCCAAAATACCTATAATCAGTGGGGAATCGATTCTAATGACATCCCCAACTCAACAACACCACTGGTTAAAACCCTTGGTCGAATTCGAATCCATCCTTGCATATTACCGTGTTGCATGCATGCATATTCGACTTCGTGACTTTGTTCTGTGCAAATTGTGATTGGATCCATGTTTGTTTCGTTAGATTGCTCGGAGTGCACTGAGGAGTACTGTTGTGTAGATTGCTGCTCGGATCAAGGCAAGTTACACCACTTGTTCATGTTTATGTCCCAGTTTTGAATAATATGCATATTTTGCCCTTCAAAATAGTAGTATGCATGTGTAGGATTGTTTTGGTAGATCTACTTGAAAATATTTTGTAAGTGCGATGACTTTGTAGTATGCCATGGTAGTTCTATACTTAGGGATTTCCGTCCTAATAGGTTTTTCCTGTTTTGCAAAGTATTGCTTGTTATGCTATATATATACTAAGTACCGTTGGGGGGGTTCGAAAGACTCAAAATTTTCTAAGTATGAGAGCTCTCTCGAGCGAACTTTTCTTCTCCAAAACCCCTTCAAAATAAAACTAAGTTTTCTTCTAGGCGGAATGGTTGTCGGGACAACGAGTGGGATTTTGGTGGAGGACGGCCGCCCAGGAATCAAAGAAGTCTGCCATGTTTCACAATTCAGAAGCTTCCCGTGCAACCACAATACATATGGGCTCTGTCTTGGCTTAGTACTTAGTGGGAAACCTCACCGGGGTACCAACATTTGGAGGTTCTTGGCACGGTTGGATCCAGCTGGTAGAGGGGCTACTAAGGGAAGGCTTCGCCATGGTTTTGTCTGTAAAATGACTTGATCGTGGATTGTGGGGAAAGTGCACAACCTCTCGAGAGTGTTACAATTTGATCGATCAGCCATGTTCACGGAAACAGAACGACTTTGAGCATCTGAAGGACGGAGCCTCTAAAAGAACTTCCTCTCTCTTTTCCAAACCTAACGTTTTATAAACCCCAAGGCGTGAGTAATATCATCGTTGGGCGGGATTTCGGGAACTTGGTGTGTAATATCCAAGTGCTAGGTTGAATTGGGCACTTGGTGAGTAATATCCACGTGTTCCATTCGACCCTATACTATTTATCAAAGTTTACAAAGTAGGGAAAACTTTCTTCCTCTTTTCTTATTACATTGATAAAATTGGCTTTACGCAAATGAACCCTAGAGCCTACTCTTAGCCTTGCATGTAGAGACAGACTTACTCTTTCCTTGGTGTAATTTGCCAATACATTCAAAGTGTTGACCCAACTTCTTGGCTGCACGTCTTATGTGCAGAATCCGAAGATTGAAAGGTGCGTAGGGATCGCGGGTCTTCACGCAGCTAGCCTGAGGGGTTGATGGACTCAAGTTTTACTTAGTTTCCGCTGTTATGTTTGAGCTAGCTATAAGCTATGCAAGTTTTAATAACTATACTCTGGATTATTCGTGTAATAATGACTTGTGTTTTACATGATATTCATCGACTGTGAAGTGCTAGCTATTGATCCAGGGACTAGCATGTTAATCACAGGGACTTAGGATCCTCAATGATCCGTGGTCGCAACAGATGGAATCAGAGCACAAAGTTGCATGTAGGACGTGACCCCTAGGATTGGAAACCACCTTTACCATGTGTGTTTTTGCTTTCTCTGTTCTTCTAAGTTATTTGTACTTTTCTAGTATTTCTCTTCCTTATCACCTTGTGCCTAATTTTCTATCTCCTAACCTAAAGATGACGGCCTTCTACTATGACACCGCCGAAGACATCAAGTGCCTGCGCTTCGGGGAGTGCCTTCTGGACATCATCAAGACAACGCTGTTACCCATGCCATCAATCAAGGGAAGCGAGTTGAGGAAGATGCACAAGGAAGGATGCTGGGCGATAGAAATCATCCAACCAGGGCGCAGTCAGACAGAACCCAAGACAGAGGCCATTGTACTCAATGTCACCACCGGCTCCAAGGAGAAAGGACTTAGCATCTGTTTACAGGAGCTCATTGGATGCCTTTGCGGACGCCACCATGAAGAGGTTGAAGGCCACTACATCAAACTCTTTGGAAGACGTGATGAGAAGGGAGTTCCAATCGAGTTAACCCCGGAGGAAAGGAGGACATGCAAGCATCAAAGGATCCAATATCAAGACTTGGAGTCCCACATCAATGACCTTCAGAAGGGGAGCTGCCTTGAGATCGTGAGGAATGACGAGCTTTGTGCCCTAGTCAAGGAGAAGGACGAGAAGATCGAGGAGCTGGAAGAGAAGATCAAGTCCCTAGGAGGGGACCTCACCGCCCAAGACAAGAGGTTCGCTAATCAAGAGAAGAGGGTGCAAGATAAGAACAAGAGGATTAGGGAGCAAAGTCTAGTGCTCGCAAAGAACGAGATGGAGTTCAAGAACCTTGCCACCATGTTTAAGGACCTACGAGCAGCCAAGAGGAGCTTGGAGGAGAAGATCACGCCCGTGACTATGGGGTCAAGTTTGATCAAGAAGCTACAGAAGGAAAAGAAGGAACTCCAAGAGAAGCTGGAAGCTGCTACCCAGGAGCTGCAAGAGGTGAAGGAACTCCAAGGGAGGCTCGAAGCTGCAACACCGGAGCCACAGGAGGTGAAGGAACTTCAGGAGAAACTTGAAGCCACGACGAGGGACATGGAGTTATACAAGTCACTGCTGGAAAAGGAAGGCTTCATCATTGAGGATGAGGAAGTGGATGATGAGTAGAGTAGTTGGACCACCTTTAGTACTATAGTCAAACATTGTTCGCGATTGTAGTGAGTACCAAAAATTATATTGGTTAGTTAAACTTGGTTGAGTCTGTGGAACTATGTGCCTTCTGTGCCTTGCTTTTCTCGTGTGTTTTTCTCCTCTTGTTTACATAAGGGTAGGAGTTTATTCCCTAGGCTTTCTATATATTTCTTAACTTGTCTCCCAAACCCTCCAGATAGCGAGACGTGGAAACAACAATAACAACATGCCCCCAGAGATAGCACAACTTCTGAACTCCCTGAATCAGTTGATCCAACTCCTCACACAAAACATGCAAAACAACAACAACAACAACAACCCGCCGCCTCCGCCACCTCCACTGCCCCAACAGGATCGCTTGACTCAGTTCTTGAGGTTGAACCCTCCAATTTTCTCTAGTAGTTCTGAGCCAATTGTGGCAGCTGACTGGCTTCGCACCACCAACAAGAAGTTAGACACCGTCCAAGTTGTGGGAGCTAACAGGGTGCGCTTTGCCGCGCACCAACTTGAGGGACCAGCTGCTGAATGGTGGGATAACTACCAGGTCACCCACCCCGATATTGAAGCTATCACCTGGAACCAGTTTGAAGAGGCCTTTCGTACTCATCACGTAGCCGCGGGAGTCATGTCACTTAAGAGACGTGAGTTCCGCGACTTGAAACAACTACACCGCTCTGTCTCCGAGTATGGGGACCTTTTCAACAAGCTGGCACGTTATGCACCTGATGATGTATCCACAGATGCCAAGAGACAGGAAGAGTTCTTAAGGGGACTTAATGATGAAATATCTATTCAGCTTGTGGCTCTGAAGTTTGATAACTATCAGGAACTTCTGGACAGGGCAGTGGTGGTTGAAGCAAAGCAAAGGAGTATAGAGAACCGAAAGAGAAAGTCCACCTCACACAAGCACAACTCTACCCCATATCAGGAGCAACGCACTTCGTCACCACCACCCCACAACCACAATGGCCACAGCCACAATGGTCATCGTCATGGAGTACATAACCACAATGGCCATAAACACCGCAATGGAAATGGCAATGGGAAGGATCTGAGTGAAGTGACCTGCTTCAAGTGTAACAAGACAGGGCACTATGCAACTACTTGCCCCGAAAGGACGAAGAATGGAAATGGTAATGGAAACGGCAACAGACACAACCATGGCAATGGTAATGGAAATGGGAAGTAGCCGAATCCGTTCGTCAAAGCCACGGTAAATCATGTCTCCGTGGAGGATGCTCGTGAGGCACTTGACTCCGTGATTGGTAAGTTCAAGCTTAACTCCACCCCTGCAGTTGTTCTTTTTGATACTGGTGCATCGCATTCATTCATATCAAGGGTATTTGTGGATAGAGGCAAGATACCTACGGAGACTATTTGTACTCCCCTAAGGGTACGTTCTCCTGGAGGAGAAATAGTGGCAAACTCTGGATGCCGTGGGTTAGAACTAAGAATTGGGGCGCACACCTTTCCCACTAGCCTAGTCGTTCTGGAATCACAAGGCTTAGACATAATTCTGGGCATGAATTGGATGACCAAATATGAGGGAGTCATAGATTGTGCCAAAAGACCTATCGCACTCACGACTCCGGATAAGAAAAGGATCCGCTTTAAGTCAGCTTTCGCACTCAAAGGAAGTATGGTGAACTCTCTTAAGGGGGTTAGCTTGGAGGATGTGCCAATTGTAAAAGAGTATCCAGATGTGTTTCCGGAAGAGTTGCCAGGGATGCCTCCCGACCGAGACATCGAGTTTCTCATTGACTTGATGCTAGGTACTGGACCGATAGCAAAAAGACCGTACAAGATGGATGTGGACGAGTTGAAGGAACTTAAGAAACAGCTTAGAGAGCAGTTGGACAAAGGCTTCATTCAACCAAGTGCGTCATCTTGGGGAGCACCTGTCCTATTCATGGAGAAGAAGGATAAAACCAAGAGACTAGTCGTGGATTACCGGTTGTTGAATGAAGTGACAATCAAGAACAAGTACCCTCTACCCAATATTAACGACCTGTTTGACCAATTAAAGGGAGCTAGTGTGTTCTCTAAGATTGATCTCCGATCAGGATATTTCCAGCTAATGATCCGGGAACAGGATGTCCCCAAGAGAGCTTTCACCACGAGATACGGATTGTATGAATACACCGTGATGTCGTTTGGCTTAACCAATGCCCCAGCATACTTCATGACTATGATGAACAAGGTGTTCATGGAGTACTTGGATAAGTTTATTATGGTATTCATTGATGACATACTCATATACTCGAAGGACGAGAAGGAACATGAGAGGCACCTGCGCCTAATCATGGAAAAGTTAAGGGAACACAAGTTGTATGCGAAATTTAGCAAATGCGAGTTCTAGTTGAAAGAAGTGGGATTCCTTGGCCACATTGTATCAGCTAAAGGTGTTGCCATGGACCCAAGTAAGGTAGCTTCCGTGACAGAATGGGAATCTCCCAAGAATGTGGGTGATATTAGGAGTTTCCTAGGCCTTGCGGGATATTACCGAAGATTCATTGAAAACTTTTCCAAGATAACAAAGCCTATGACAGAGTTGCTGAAGAAAGAGAAGAAGTTCCAATGGACCGAAGCATGTGAAGCAAGTTTCCAGGAATTAATGAAACGCCTAGTAACAGCACCAGTTTTGTGTCTCCCTGATATACAAAAGGATTTCCAAGTCTATTGCGACGCCTCTCGACAAGGACTTGGTAGTGTACTGATGCAAGATGGAAAAGTATTGTCTTACGCCTCTCGGCAACTTAAGAACCATGAGAATAACTACCCCACGCACGATTTGGAACTAGCATCAGTTGTGCATGCGCTCAAGGTATGGAGACATTACCTAATGGGCAAACATTGTGATGTGTTCACGGATCACAAAAGCCTTAAATACATCTTCACTCAAAAGGAATTAAATATGAGGCAAAGGAGATGGATTGAGCTCATCAAGGACTATGACTTGGACCTGCAGTACCATCCTAGAAAGGCCAACGTTGTGGCTGACGCCTTAAGCCGGAAAGTCTATGTAAATGGACTTACCATGGGAGAACTTCCAAACGATTTGTGTGAACAATTCAAGGACCTCAGGTTGGAAATAGTTCCGGAGGGATACTTAGCAACTATGGAGATAGTGCCAATGTTTCTGGACCAAATCAAAGAGGCCCAGAAGGGGAACAAAGAGTTAAGAGCTAATATAAGCAAGGGCAAAGCAAAAGGGTTTCATACGGATGAACAGGGAACACTTTGGTATGAGAAGCGTCTGTGCGTTCCCGATGACCCTGATATCAGGAAGTTAATCCTTTAGGAAGCTCACGATTCGCCTTACTCAATTCATCCCGGTAATACAAAGATGTACATGGATGTGAAAGATAGGTTCTGGTGGAACAACATGAAAAGAGAAATTGTTGAATATATCTCCTTGTGTGACGTGTGCAACCGAGTCAAGGCCGAACATCAAAAACCCGCAGGACTGCTGCAGCCATTACCTGTGCCCTATTGGAAGTGGGACAAGGTAGGCATGGATTTTATCACAGGACTACCGCGGACTCGTTCAGGGTATGACTCCATCTGGGTAGTGGTCGACCACTTCACAAAGGTGGCCCACTTCATTCCCGTAAAGACCACCTATACGAGTGCTAAACATGCCAAGATGTATATGTCAAGGATCGTAAGTCTTCATGGTGTACCCAAGGGGATTGTCTCTGATAGAGGTACCCAATTCACCTCTAAGTTTTGGCGACAGCTACATGAGTCACTAGGGACACAACTGGATTTTAGTACTGCTTTCCACCCACAAACGGATGGACAGACGGAAAGAGTTAATCAGATCCTGGAGGACATGTTAAGAGCCTGTGAGCTAGACTATGGGTCTAGTTGGGATGATAACTTGCCATATGCGGAATTCTCATACAATAACAGCTACCAAACTAGTATCAAGATGGCTCCATTTGAAGTTCTATATGGCAGAAAATGGCAGAAAGTGCTATGGAGTGGGGTTGGAGAACGTAGTTTGTTTGGACCTGAACTAATCAAGGATGCCGAAGAAAAAGTGAGACAGATTCAAGACAGGTTAAAAATAGCCCAATCCAGACAAAAGAGTTATGCTGATTCCAAGCGCAGGGATGTGACTTATGAAGTGGGAGACCGTGCGTATCTCCGAGTTTCGCCACTACGAGGAGTTAAGAGATTCGGGATCAAGGGTAAGTTAGCACCCCGGTTCATAGGGCCCTACAAAATCTTGGGTCGAAGAGGGGAAGTTGCCTATCGGTTGGAATTGCCTAAAGTGTTAACAGTTCATGATGTTTTCCATGTGTCGCAACTAAAGAAGTGTCACCCGGAGATGGCTGAAACCCCACTAAAGGATATGGTTCTGTTGGAAGAAGTTCAACTGGAAAACGATCTCACCTATGAGGAAAAACCCACCAGGATTCTGGAGAGAGCCGAGAGAACCACTCGTACCAAGACTATCAGGTTTTGCAAAGTTCAATGGAATTACCATTCCGAGGAAGAGGCCACGTGGGAACGTGAAGAAGACCTAAAGAAAGAACACCCACACCTATTTGCTAACCAACCTGAATCTTGGGGACGAGATTCTTCTTAAGGAGGGTAGGTTTGTAACATCCCAAATTTTACAACTACAGATGTTACTAGAAGCATGCATCATATCCTTGCATCATGGCATTGCATAATAAAAACTACATAGATATTTTCTTCCTAAATCCCATAGTCACATATAGACTAAAAAGGATAAAACCTTTTGAACCACCAAAACCCTTGCAAAAGTGTTATTTTATAGTCCTATTCTACTCCTCTTCTTTTTACAAAATTTTAGAGACTGGTTTCACTTAATTTGGAGTCCGTTTGCAAAAGTTATTAGACAAATAGTGAAACAGAAAATAAAAATAATTTAAAAAAAAGTCTGCCCTAAGCGGGCCAGCCGAAGCCAGCCCGCATCTATCTACCGCGCACACTGCGAGCGAGCGGCGCACAGCGCAACCGACGCGTAGGCTGGCCCAGTAGGCCACCAGCCGCCAGCCCGCCCCCGCAGCCACAGACGCCCCGGTCCCACCCGTCAGCCACCTCCTTCGTCCGAGTCCACGACGAACACGGCGTCGGCCGCGTCGGCGCCGACCTCCCCGGCCGAATCGGGACGACTCCGTAGTCCCCACGCCAAGAAATCGCGCCCATATAAAGCCCCGGCACGCCTCCCAAGAAACCCTAGATTTTTCTTACCCCACTGCCACCGAGCCGCCACCAATCGCTCGCCGGAGCTCCGCCGGACTTTGCCGCCTATAGCCGCCGCTTGCCGCCACCTCGAGAAGGAGGAGCCGACGCCGCCCCCGGGAACGCGACCACGACGAGGAGCCAGTCGCCGTCGACTACATCACCGGCCCAGAGGAGCACCGCCACGCCGCCATCAACCGTCGCCGGCCGGCACCGACGCTGCACCGCCGCCCGTCGTCGCCACCGCCGGTAAGCCCCTCTCCGACCATCAGATCGAGACCCAACGGCTCCAAACGGTCAACCGCCTCGGCCAATCGCGTCACGCCGCGTGGCAGCCGCCGCGTCGTCGCCGTGTCAGCACCGTGTCGGCGTCACGCGCGCCCTGCTGGCCAATCCTGAGCCGCCACGTGTCGCCGCGTAGCTGGCCACCTTTTTTATTTCTTTTAAAATAGGCAGAAATTACTCCAATCTTGTAAAATCCATAGTAATTCGAGTATTAGTCCAAAAATTGCGTATAATATACCGTTGGATTCATATTTTCGAGTAGAACAGAGATATACAATAATATTTCTGTTTTTTCACAGCACTCTTGCAGTAGGATTTAAAGTTTATATTAGAGTATTTTAATTCTAGAAAATTATCCGTAACTCCGTTTTAGTTGATTCTTGTTGCGTTGGCTTTGTTTCGACGAGCCCTTCTGTAGAAAATTGTCTTATCATACTTGGGGTGTTCAGATCTGTCTTGGGGTAGGTTGGAGTTGTAGATCTAGTTTTGAGCTTGGTTATTTAGGGTTTAACCCAAAATACCTAAAATCAGTGGGGAATCGATTCTAATTACATCCCCAACTCAACAACACCCCTGGTTAAAACCCTTGGTCGAATTCGAATCCATCCTTGCATATTACCATGTTGCATGCATGCATATTCGACTTCGTGACTTTGTTCTGTGCAAATTGTGATTGGATCCATGTTTGTTTCGTTAGATTGCTCGGAGTGCGCTGAGGAGTATTGTTGTGTAGATTGCTGCTCGGATCAAGGCAAGTTACACCACTTGTTAATGTTTATGTCCCAGTTTTGAATACTATGCATATTTTGCTCTTCAAAATAGTAGTATGCATGTGTAGGATTGTTTTGGTAGATCTACTTGAAAATATTTTGTAAGTGTGATGACTTTGTAGTATACCATGGTAGTTCTATACTTAGGGATTTCCGTCCTAATAGGTTTTCCCTGTTTTGCAAAGTATTGCTAGCTATGCTATATATATACTAAGTACCGTTGGGTGGTTCGAAAGACTCAAAAATTTCTAAGTATGAGAGCTCTCTCGAGCGAACTTTTCTTCTCCAAAACCCCTTCAAAATAAAACTAAGTTTTCTTCTGGGCGGAATGGTTGTCGGGACAACGAGTGGGATTTTGGTGGAGGACGGCCGCCCAGGAATCAAAGAAGTCTGCCATGTTTCAGAATTTAGAAGCTTCCCGTGCAACCACAATACATATGGGCTCTGTCTTGGCTTAGTACTTATTTGTGCAAGTTGTAATAACTATACTCTGGATTATTTGTGTAATAATGACTTGTGTTTTACATGATATTCATCGACTGTGAAGTGCTAGCTATTGATCCAGGGACTATCATGGTAATCATAGGGACTTAGGATCCTCAACGATCCAAGGTCGCAACATTATGGGTCCAAGGGCCGGCGTCCTATGGTGGAACCCGAGTTGGTTCCACCCAACCTGGATACAAACCGGCCACAAGTTGCTGGGCCAAGACTGCCTCTGCCGTGGCAGAGTCCTGGTCAGTTTTCCTGCCGCAGCAGCCTGCCGTGGCTGAGAAACGAGGCTTTTCTCTCCCGCGGCAGAGAACTCTCTCCTTTTGTTGATCTTCGTCTTGGACATCTCCTTGCGCTTCCTCCCTCTCCTCCCTCGCTCATTCTTCATTGATCAACATGCCTTGTTAAATTAGCTCCTCGCTCCGTGCTACGGCTTCTTCTCCTAAGTACCTAATCATGCAATAATTCAAAGACTTAGGTAGTATAAAATTCTCATTGATTAAAACACCAAGTTCATTAAGAAACAAGTTCACTTGTTGTTCTAGTAGCTTAGCACGAGCTCTTGTGATTGGTCCAATCCTTATATAATTGGATTGATCCTTCTTTGCAATTGGAACATCTTCATTATAAATTGGGGTAGGTGTAACTGTAGGGATGTCCTCATCAGAATGGTTCTCGCTAGAAGATAGAGGTGAATTTGAAGGAAGATCCTACAGCTCGGCAAGATTGTGTGATAGCTGTTCCTGATGTAATCGAGCCTAAGTTGAGTGATATAACAAAAAGTGAGAGAGTGCCTGGTTTATTAATATTAGCCACCAAGGAAGATATGAGAGAATTTCGTGAGGATCCTACAACCATGCCACTTGTGCTCATGTATAAGGGCGAGGGATCGGTTTCTAACGACATGACCCTTGTTTCTCTTGGTGTCTCTTCTGTTTTGCAGGATTTTCGTGATGTGTTTCTAGAAGATGTACCCGCAGGCTTGCCTCCATTGCGTGGTATGGAACATCAAGTGGAACTGATTCCTGGCGCCACACTTCCCAACCGTGGATCTTACAGGACTAATCCCGAAGAAACTAAGGAAATTCAGAAGCAAGTACAAGCGTTGCTGGATAAAGGGTACATTCGTGTTTCTCTTATCCCTTGTGATGTTCCTGTTATTTTAGTTCCTAAGAAAGATGGTACTTGGCGCATGTGTGTTGATTATAGAGCGATTAATAACATCACTATTCGATATCGTCATCCTATTCCACGCTTACAGGATATGCTAGATGAATTGAGTGATGCTGCTATTTTCTCTAAAATTGATTTGCATAGTGGGTATCATCAAATTAGGATGAAAGAAGGGGATGAGTGGAAAACTGCTTTGAAAACTAAATTCGGCTTGTATGAGTGGTTAGTCATGCCGTTTGGTCTTACTAATGCACCTAGTACTTTCATGCATTTGATGAATCATGTTTTGAGACAGTTTATTGGTCGTTTTGTGGTTGTTTACTTTGATGATATACTTATATACAGCCACACCGAATCTGAACATTGCATTCATATTCGACAAGTTTTGGAAGTGTTGCATGATAATAAACTGTATGCTAATCTTGAGAAGTGCACATTTGCAAAAGATAAGGTCATATTTCTGGGATTTGTTGTATCTAAGAATGGGGTAGAGGTAGATCAATCTAAAATTGACTCAATTCAGAATTGGCCTACTCCCATGAATGTAAGTCAAGTGCGTAGTTTCGACGGATTAGCTGGTTTCTATAGGCGCTTTGTGAAAGATTTTAGCACCATTGCTGCACCTTTGAATGATTTGACAAAGAAAGGTGTTCCTTTGGTATGGGGCACGACCCAGGACATTGCATTTGATACATTGAAATGTTTGCTTACTTGTGCACCATTAATTGCATTACCTGATTTTTCGAAGCATTTTGAAGTTGAATGTGATGCTAGTGGTATAGGCATAGGTGGCGTTTTGATGCAAGAGGGTCGGCCTATAGCTTATTTTTGTGAGAAATTGACTGGTGCTCGTTTGAATTATTCAATATATGATAAAGAATTGTATGCACTTTTTAGAGTACTTGAGGTTTGGCAACATTATTTGTGGCCAAAGGAATTCATCATACATTCTAATCATGAAGCATTGAAATACTTGAAAGCTCAATCAAACTTGCATAGAAGATTAGCTAAATGGGTTGAGTTCATTGAGTCTTTTCCTTACATCATTAATTATAAGAAGGGAAAATAAAATGTTGTTGTTGATAATCTGTCTAGGAAGAACATGCTATTAACTAATCTTGATGTTAAATGTCCTGGATTAGAAGCTATTTGTGCACTTTATGCAACTGGCCATGATTTTGCTGAACCATATCGTTTGTGTGCTCTTAGAAACGCATGGTATAAGTATCATATACATGATGGATATTTGTTTCGAGCTAACAAACTACGTATTCCAGAATCATCGTTGCGTTTGTTTTTAGTGCAGGAATCACATGTTGGTGGTTTGATGGGTCACTTTGGGCATGAGAAGACGTTGATCATGCTTTCTGATCACTTTTATTGGCCCAAGATGAGGCGTGATGTGTACATATTTGTGAGCCGATGCATTACTTGCCACAAGTCGAAATCCAAGCTGAAGCCTCATGGTTTGTATACACCTCTCTCTGCACCGACTATTCCATGTGAAGACATTAGTGTGGATTTTGTGCTAGGTCTACCTAAAACTCAAAGAGGTCATGATTCTATATTTGTGGTAGTGGATAGGTTTTCTAAAATGTCTCATTTTATTGCCTGCCACAAAAGCGACGATGCGTCGCTTGTTGCTAACCTGTTTTTAGGGACATCGTGAGATTACATGGAGTACCTAAGACGGTTGTTTCTGACCGTGATGTGAAGTTCATGAGCTACTTTTGGAAGACCTTATGGGGGAAGCTAGGAATGAAGTTGGTGTTCAGTACTACATGTCATCCACAAATAGATGGTCAAACGGAGGTGGTGAATCGAACATTGTCACAGCTACTAAGGACCATGATTGAAAAGAATCTGCAGGAGTGGGAAGAGTGTTTGCCACATGTTGAGTTTTCTTACAACAGGGCTGTGCATTCAACTACTCAGCTTTGTCCTCGATTTTGCTAGAAAAAGGGTGCCCTCACGAGAGCTTGCACCGTGATGCCTCCGACTGTCTGCACGTGGAGGCTGGCCGTGCATCCCACGGATCCCACTCCCTATCCCCGTGCGACACATGCTGATCCGGGAACATTTGCTGGGATGGTTTTTCCCCTACTACGCCCGAAAGCAGAGTCCACGGATTGGCTTTTTTGCGATTTCTTTTGTGGATTCTTACACAAAAAATAAATATCTTTCACACCGAGTGGTAAAATCACATTCCGTTTTCATGGTTGTGTTAGTCGTGTTGAGATCTATAAAACTAAATCCATTGTTCATATGTTTTGACGAACTTTTATTTCGCACTTCCTTGAACCCATAGATTGCACTGTCTTTTTCTATAGTGCCAGGGGTAGTGAACTAGTAGTGCACTGCGTATGCACTGCCATCATGTTCTGTGTTGCACTGCCTTGGATCGCAGTGCACGGGATGACACACTAACAATGCACAGGCCGTGCATTGCCATACTGTTCTATGTTGCACTACATGTGGTTGTAGTGCACAGATCGGTGTCCTAGTAGTGCATGAGTTTGTGCACTGCCACTTTTTTTCGACATTGCACTGCATGTGGTTGTAGTACAAGGCACGGTGTAGTGGCAGTGTACCGCTCGTGCACTTCCTGTTTGTACCGCATTGTACTGCTTCGGTCGTAATGCATGGCGCGACGTCTTGGTAGTGCAGTGCACATGCACTACTTGTTTATTCTGCATTGTACTGCCTTTTGTAGCGGTGCACGGGACGGCATCTGGTAGTGCGGTGCCTCTCGTTTGTTGCACTACACTGCCTGCGTTAGTACGTAAGGCACTGCCTTCAGGTAGGGAATGCACTGCATCCTCAGGCAGTACACTGACTTTCATCAGGTAGTGCACCTTGTTTTCATTTCTTAATTTTGCACCGTTGTACTTGTAAATGGACTTGTACATCTCATAGACTAGAAGCGGACTATAGGAAGAAGAAAAAAGATACATACAGATTGTACTAGGATATGCTCGGGTCATGCACGAGGACTTTCTCGCAATGCACCAGGACAAGAAGCGGGCCAAAAGTAAAATAGAAGCACTCCTATCAGGGCCTGCTCGCGCCATGCACATGGACATTCTCACGCGCATGAACCACTTGCACCGGCCGGCATGAGCTCCCACGCATGGCACGAGTCTATCCCATAGAGGCCAAGCACACACCGTGCAGCTCGCCTGCGCGTGCTTCCGGGAGGGCGCGCTCCTACTAGTCACACTCCCTTTGTCCTTTTGAGGTGGTGTATGGGTTCATGCCATTAACGCCACTTGATATGGAGAATATCATTTTGCGGCCCGAAAGTAGGGGTGTCCAGGCAACGCAGTACCTAAGTTCCCTAAAATTATCCACGATGACTACAGTTGGTGTGCCAAATACTCAGAGGGTATTTTTCGGCACGAATTCAACTTTATGTTTCAATACAAAAAATCAGGCTAATGGCCGTAAAGTTGGCCCCCCCCTGTCAGTTCTCGCCGTTATGTCGCTCCTGTCGCTCCCGTCGCTTAGGTGTCAATTAGGCTTGCAGCGTTGGCGTCTGCATCCATTACGCGTCTTCTTCTTCCCCGGAGCGGCAATCTGTGGGGCGTCGCAGCCATGGCGTGGAGCTGGGACATGGATGAACCTGCTCGGCCCGGCTCTCCTCCCTATAGGCTTGCGGCATTGCCGCCTCCATTACTCGTCTTCTTCCCCGGAGCGACAATCTATGGTCGCAGCCATGGCGCAGAGCTGGGAAGTGACGAAGCTGCTCGGCCCCGCTCTCCTCCCCATCCCGAGTCGGAGCTCGCCCTCACCGTGGACGCACCCATGGCACGGTCGGGGACGTGAATGGGTTCCCGGTGAGATCTATCACCTTGTCGACCATGCTCGGTTCTGTTTTCCTCCTCTAGAATCTGAGCTCGTCGTCACCATGGTTGCACCCGCACCAATTCTGCCGCCTCTACCAAGGTCTCTGTGGTAGCTCAAGTTCTGGGGCTCTCCAAGTTCTGCCATCTTGGGCCTGTACTCTTTTGTTCAAATCTCTTGGGCTGTACCAACTTCATTGTGTTTAATTATGAAAGACAAAATATAAATGACTTCTCTCAATTTCTCGCATAGAAAAATGCACAGCTAATTTCATATTCTCGCAGGAACTGGCTCCACTTGTTGAACCGGCGGCACTGCCACGATCTCCATGTAACCACGGTGAGTTCTCGAATCAAAAGTTGCAATTACCATGTTTCTTCTGCAGTCATTCCTCTTCCTCAGTCATTCCTCTGCAGTTTTTCCCGGGCGCTTCTTCTTCCCTTGTTCTGGAACCGTCGGTTCATCTTCTTCTTCCTCTTGCAGGCAGTTCCTTGCAGGCATGGACGATGGGAAACACACAACATAGACCCACTTGGTCCCTGCCCATGGCACCACGACTTTGACAGTGGTGTACACAAATGATGAAGCGACCGTGGAGATAACTCTCGCCAGGTTTGAGCAATTCCTTGAGAAAGAGAATCACAAGTTTGTGGGGCTAGACTTGGAGTACACCCGTGCAAATAAGCGAAAAAATCCTCCACAAGAGATCGCTGTCGTGCAAATCGCCATACATGAGGAGGTCCTCGTTTACCACTTCTGCAGGTATGTGAAATTTAAATTTGAGATCACCACTTTTGCATCCCTTGTTCCCTTAAATCCCTAGAACCATCTAAGTGCAAGAGTAAACCAACTGAGATGCGTTGTCCGGCTCTGGTCGAGTTCTTGTGTAGGAAAGGGATAACTTTCACTAGCATGGATATCATAAATGACACAATTATGCTTTCTCGTGCGTTGATAAAAATCCTAGAGGGGCACCACATCGACATCCAAAATCTGTGCAAGATCAAATCAGACCCAGCGAAGGATGGAATGTGTGATCTGGCAGGGGAAATCATCGATAAATCCTATGAAAAACTGAAGAAATTGAAGCAACTCGATCACGACTACTGGGAGTGGAAGCCGATGAGCCAGGTGTGCCTCGAGTATGCAGCCAGAGACGCCTACATGGCGTACGAGTTGTACAGTAAGCTCATTACCATGAAAGATGGGATGGTTAAGGTGGGGTTTTCGCGAGAGAGCTATGCCCTGGTTGCAAGCTAGCCCAGGAGAAGAAGCGCGAGGAGGACAGAAAGCGGTTTTAGGACGAGCAGGGATCTTGCGAGGTGGCAGCATCAAGCGGCCGAAGGGGAAGCAAGTAAAGGACGACAACAAGTGGTGGTGATACATTATGTGTTTGAACTAGATTTTAGTTTCTAGTTTATTATGTGTGTGATACATTTAGTTACTTCAATACAAAATTTTGACCAATTTAACTTGTTGATGTATTTCTTGACAATTTTAATATAATCGAGCACTAGAAATATTTTGTAGTGTGCATGAGCATGATCAGTAAATATAATTGAACACTAGAAACTTTAAGGCACTCCATATAAAGGAGTAGATTAATATATAAGGTTCACTAGAGACACCACAGATATATTGTCTTACATGCCACACACAGGTAATAATTAACTAGACCAAAATAAAAGCAGGGGCTGCAGTAGGAGGCTGGGACACAGAGACGCCTAGCAGGGCAGGGGTTTATCAGCAGGAGGCAGCGACAGCCTAGTCGATGGGATACAGGCCAGTCCTGACATACTCCCGGAGGAAGGCTGCGTGTCGTGCCAAGGTAATCGGCCTATGGCTTCTGCCTCCTCCTCTGCCAACGCCCTCCGCGTACTAGATCATGTTGTTGAAGTCCATGTTGATTGCTCTGCCACAGAATGGGCAAAACAGTCTCCCCCTACGGTGGAAACGGATTATCCCACACCATAACCGCCTCAGCACGTAGCGTCTCTTGTTGTCCCTGGATACCGTGCTATCGTCCACTTCATCATCATCCTCCTGTTGATTCTTAAGAACATAACTTAGAACTCATACATATGATTGAATTGTATTACAACTCAACAATTGACAACATGTATAAGTAAGACAATATATCCGTGGATATCAAAGATAAAGCATCTCAGCAATAGTTTGATCGATTCATATATCATTTCATCTCAACACAATGACAAATAATTGCATCAGATTGCGGCCTCATAAGTTTCTTCAGGGATGGAGTCAGCGAACCAAATAACAATTGCACAACCTGTAATATTGTTGTACATCGCCCCAGGTTCACTAACTCATCCCTGAAAAAATATGACACCAATGTGTCTGCCTCTCTTTTGGGACAAATTTGAATCATTGGCCACAATAACAAATTGAAATGTAATCGTACAAAACATTATTCAGGGATATACATAGTCATGTACAAAAACAAGCATCAATATTGTAATTATAAAGAAAAAACCAAACAATTAATCTGCAGGTGCATGTTAAAAATACTTATGATCAAAACCATTCATATACATATGCATCATACCAATCATTAAAAGATCAGAAAAAATTCAAGGATCATATATGTAGTTCCATATGAGAATAAATCTAGGGCCTCATAATTTGTTTCTGAGATGCAGTTGGCGAACCAAAGTACCAACAGCACAACCTATATTGTTTGTGTGCATTGCTGCCTCAGGTTCACCAACCCATCCCTAAAACACGACACCATCATACGTGTCTCCCCTTGAACTCTTTTGGGGCTAATTTCAATCACCGGCCTTGGTGACAAACTAAAATGTAATTCTTATACACTATGAATGCATGAAATAGATAATTCAAATATCATAGTTCTATGAATGTAGAATAAAGATTGCGGCCTCATAAGTTTATTCAAGGACGGCGTGAGTGAACCAAGTAATAATTGCACAGTCTATATTGTTGTTGTACATCGTCCCAGGTTCAATAACTTGTCCCTGAAAAAATCTGACACCAATGTGGCTGCCTCTCTTTTGGGGCAAATTTTAATCATTGGCCACAATAAGAAATTAAAATGTAATCGTACAAAACATTATTCAGGGATATACATAGTGAGGTACAAAAACAAGCCTAAATATTGTAATTATAAATAAAAAACCAAACAATTAATCTTCACGTACATGTTAAAAATACTTATGATCAAAACCATTCATATACATATGCATCATACCAATCATTAAAAGATGATAAACAATTCAAGGATCATATATGTAGTTCCATATGATAATAAATCTAGGGCCTCAAAATTTGTTTCAGAGATGGATTGGAGAACCAAAGTACCAACAGCACAACCTATATTGTCTGTGTGCATTGCTGCCTCAGGTTCACCAACCCATCCCTAAAACACGGCACCGTCATACGTGTCTCCCCTTGAACTCTTTTGGGGCAAATTTCAATCATCAGCCTCGATGACAAACTAAAATGTAATTCTTATACACTGAATACATTGAATAGGTAATTCGAATATCATAGTTCTATGAAGGTAGAATAAAGATTAAGGCCTCATAAATTCTATAGGGACGGCGTAAGTGAACCAAGTAACAATTGCACAGCCTATATTGTTCTTATACATCGCCCCAGGTTCACTAACTCGTCCGTGAAAAAATCTGACACCGATGTGTCTGCCTCTCTTTTGGGGCAAATTTGAATCATTGGCCACAATAAGAAATTAAAATGTAATTGTACAAAACATTATTCAGTGATATACATAGTCAGGTACAAAAACAAGCCTAAATATTATAATTATAAATAAAAAACCAAACAATTAATCTTCAGGTACATGTTAAAAATACTTATGATCAAAACCATTCATATACATATGCATCATACCAATCATTAAAAGATTAGAAACAATTCAAGGATCATATATGTAGTTCCATATGAGAATAAATCAAGGGCCTCATAATTTGTTTCAGAGATGGAGTTGGGGAACCAAAGTACCAACATCACAACCTATATTGTTTGTGTGCATTGCTTCCTCAGGTTCACTAACCCATCCCTAAAACACGACACCATCATACGTGTCTCCACTTGAACTCTTTTGGGGCAAATTTCAATCATCGGCCTCGGTGACAAACTAAAATGTAATTCTTATACACTATGAATGCATGGAATAGATAATTCAAATATCATAGTTCTATGAATGTAGAATAAAGATTGCAACCTCATAAGTTTCTACAGAGATGGCGTAAGCGAACCAAGTAACAATTGCACAGCTTATATTGATCTTGTACATGGCCCCAGGTTCGCTCACTCATCCCTGTAAAAATTTGACACCAATGTGTCTGCCTCTCTTTGGGGCAAATTTCAATCATTGGCCACAATAAGAAATTGAAATGTAGTCGTACCAAACAATATTCAGGGATATACAAATGCATCATACAACGCATTCATAGATCAGAAACAATACACATATTATATATTTAGGTTCCATATGAGAGAATAAAATAAAGGCCTCATTTTTTTCAGCGATGGAGTCGGAGAACCAAAATACCAACAGCACAACCTATATTGTTTATGTGCATTGCTGCCTCAGGGCCACTAACCATCCCTAAGAAAACGAGACCATCAGATGCCCTTGCACTATTTTGGGGAAAATTGAATCATTGGGCTCAGTAAGGAATAGAAATGTGATGTTATAGGCCTGCTGTGTATCGAAATCAACACTCAACTAGCAAACTCAACTAGATGGCAGATGAGCAGATTGGGGTTTTGTGACTAGACGGATTGGGGTTTTGTGACTGGATGGCAGATGCATCAACCAACCGATCGAATCATATATATACTACCCTACTTCAAGAGCAAAAGAATCTGTACGCGATTGAGCAAATCCTATATATGAACAGTGAAAACTGTGGCTGTGACTAGAGAAGCTAGCAATGTAGTACCTCGGACTCCTCATGAGGGAGCTCCTCCTCGAACTCATCATTCTCCATGATTGCGTCGAAGATTTCTTGAATGGCGATGGGGTTGTCGATGTAGATCACCGGATTGCCTCCGCATGCCGCCTGCCCCCATCCAGATCTGCCGCTGGCACCACGACGTTGTCGGCCACCTGCTGCTCGGCGGTGACGGCTACTAGCTACTGCCCGGCGGCGATGGCTACCACCTGCTGCTCGGCAGCGACGGCTACCAACTGCTGCTCGGCGGCGACGGCTACTGGCTGGACGGATGAGTTCGCACCCTCAATGGCGCGGTGAAGAGCGGCGTTCGTGCCCGGAGAAGACGCCTCCGCCTGCTTGGCGATGACCGAGCCATCTGCGTAGCTTCACTTCCGGATCTTCTCCACGCGGACGCTTCATGGCGCACCAAGGGAAGGAGGTAGTGCAAACGAGGGAGCTTCGGCGCGCGCGGCAGGTGTAGTTTGGGGTCTTGGGACTAGACAGACTAGGGGGAAATGACACAAGCTCATGGAAGAAGAAGGTCGAGGGGGGTTATAAACCCCGGACCGTTCGTAGTCCTCGAGTGGACACGTGTGGTGGACGGGGGGGCGGGGGGGGGGGTACCATGATCTCCACCCTTTTTTTGGTTCCCTTTTTTTAAAACAGCCACGATCTCCACTTTAGAGCTGCATTGAAAACACGCTCATGGCAGACCTCGATTCGACTGCATGCAAGTGGCGCGGAACTAATTTCTAGCAACGTTAGATCTACTCGAGGGGGCCCTTGACTCATGGAATTTACTAGCGGTAGGGCCCAGTTGGAAGTGAGATTGAGAGCGCTGCGTAAAAATGGGATATGTCTGATTAAAATCAAGTGGCAATAAATTGCAGTGTCCCGTCGAAAAACCATGCACTCGATGACCCCGTTGCCCTGTGCATGAGATGTAGTAGCAATAGTAGGCTTTTCAGACTTGATTAAACTTGACATGACCGCTCCACGACTTTTTCCATGGATGGCATCGTGACCCTTCCTGTAGAAGTCTCGCGGAGGGAGACGTCCGTGCTATCTCATGATGTACTGTCAAGGGCACGAGGTGTGCAACGATCATTGTTGGATCGCACAGAATCAACGGTTGGTGCGCACGATCTGTGTGAAAACTGTGACAACCAATCAGGGAGTAGCAGACAGGGTGAGCACAGTTTTGGGATTCTACGAAAGATAGAGAGGGGGTAGGCAAAACAAAGTAGTACCACATAAAACCAAGGGCAAAACTGAGTAGAATAAAAATGGAAAGTGTCTTGTACAATGAAATACATCGTGGAATACATCAAATTATGCCAAGATAGATCCACTAGAGTTCATTGGATGTGTGTTCTTCTCATAACCACACATGGATCCACCACTGTCATTGCATTTGTGTTCTTCTAAACAAACCACATAAGGATCCACCAGTGTCATTGCATGTCTGTTCTTTTCATGAAACACACACAGTTTCAGTGCATGTCTGTTCTTCCACACCCAGTGTCACTGCATGTCAGTTCTTTTCATGAACCACATAAGGATCCACCAGTGTCTTTGCTTGTCTGTTCTTTCATGAACCACACGTTGATCCACCGGTGTCATTGCATGTCTGTTCTTTTCATGAATCACAGCTAGAGTCATTGCATGTCTTTTACTTCCATAATCCACATATGGATCCACCTAGTGTGATTGCATGTATGTTCCTCTAAACAAATCACATAAGGATCCACCCGTGTCATTGCGTGTATGTTCTTTTCATGAACCACACCCGGTGTCATTGCATGTCTGTTCTTCTAAACAAACCACATAAGGATCCACGAGTGTCATTGCCTATCTGTTCTTTTCATGAACCACACCCAGTGTCATTGCATGTGTGTTCTTCTAAACAAACCACATAAGTCATCGCATGTCTGTTATTTTCATGAACCACACCCGGTGTCATTGCACGGCTGTTCTTTTCATGAACCATATCTAGAGTCATTGCATGTCTGTTCCTCTAAACAAACCACATAAAGATCCACCAGTGTCATTGCATGTCTGTTTTTTTCATGAACCACACCCAGTGTCATTGCATGCATGTTCTTTTTATTAACCATAGCTAGAGTCATTGCACGTCTGTTACTTCCATAAACCACACAAGGATCCATCGACGTCATTGCATGTATGTTCTTTTCATGAACCACACCCAGTGTCACTACATGTGTGTTCTCCTGACAAACCACATATGGATCCACTAGTGTCATTGCATGTCTGTTCTTTTCATGAACCACAGCTAGAGTCCACCAGTGTCATTGGATGTTTGTTCTTCCCATGAACCACACATGGATCCACCAGTGTCATTGCATGTCTGATCTTTTCATGAATCACAGCTAGAGTCATTGCATGTCTGTTACTTCCATAAACCACATATGGATCCACCTAGTGTGATTGCATGTCTGTTCCTCTAAACAAACCACATAAGGATCCACCAGTGTCATTGGATGTGTGTTCTTCTCATGAACCACACCCAGTGTCATTGCATGTGTGTTCTTCTAAACAAACCACATAAGGATCCACAAG
>CAJUXJ010001333.1:0-33800 GCA_910589775.1 Avena eriantha
CTACCAATTTATTCCAAAGAGTACACCATACCTACCTACTAGCTTATGCTATTCCAAGCATATTCATGCTTTTGTTTACCTTCCACTTGTTATGAGAAAACTAGTGATTAAAGCTCTCACGAACTTGATGGCACACTTTACTTTATTGCCTCTAATAAACCTGAACCATTGGGTCCTTCTTTTTTGCGTATATGCTTGCGCTTTATAAGTTGAAATTAGCAGAACCATGTTTCATGGGGAACGCTTTCAACATTGCACTTGTACTTTGTACCCCGTTGATATCATGTTCTTTTGCTTACGGATCCCGGCGGTGTGAAATAAAAGTGGAACTTGTAAGATCATGGAGTTTGTATATGTGTTAGGGAAACGCCTGGGCCGCTAGCCTAAACCATGCCTAATCATGGTGGAAACTTGCAGCATCACCATAATGAGCACTCTATGAAGCATCCTCAATAAAAACCTATGCAAATAGCAAATAAAAAGATCGCTGAGATGCTCATTGTCTGCTTGCCTTGTCATTTTGATTATGGGAAAGCTCCCGTATCATGTGCAAGGGGTACCCCCGTTGGCGGTTCTTAATGATACACATATACTTAAAATGATAAGAGCTTACTCGTGACTGAAGTTAAGTAGCATGAGGATCGGTCTTCGTAAGTAAGGGGCATGAGATTTCGGTTTATAACTTGTCAAGCATATCCACTTAGTTGTGTCACTTTAACCTTAATCACCTTAAAGATGCTTATGATAGGGGCAATGAGAGCTGAAAACTACAAGTACCATAATTTTTGGAAGCCCGCGCCAGGGAGTGGTGTGGCCGCGCGGCCAAGCCTGGCCCGCACCAGGGGGTGGTGGGGCCGCTCTCCTTCTGCCTATAAGTTGCCCTCGGGACGAAAACCCTAAGTACCCGATCAAAAATCCACGAAAGAGTCTGTAGCCGTCGTCGTCTTTGTCCCTAGATCGGGAGGGATCTGAAGCTCTTCCCGGCACCCTATCGGAGAGGGGAATTCACCCTGGAGGCCTTCTTCATCACCATGCAAGCCTCCGGTGTGATGCGTGAGTAGTTCATCCTTGGACTACGGATCCATGTAGTAGCTAGATGGCTGGTTTCTCCTCCTTTGTGCTTTGATGTTTAGATCTTGTTAGCTCCGTTCATGATCAAGATCATCTATTTTTAATTCATACATGTTGTGTTTGCGGGGATTCGATGGATATTGAGATGCTATTTCAGATTGATTATTGATTCTATCATGTCTTTGTTATTTGAGATCTTGCATGCTTTCCGTTGTTAGTAGCTATCTTGTCCACGTAGATGCTAGCAACTCCAAGAGTTAGTATTTATGCTCGATAGTGGGTTCATGCCTCTGGTAATCTGGGGAAGTGACAGAAATCTCTAAGGTACTAGATGTGCTGTTGCTACTAGGGAGAAAACAACAATCCTTTGTTCATAGAACAATCGTATTGTTTACTTTACATGCAGTTCGTAAAGCAATAATCTGTTGCTTGCAACTTAATACTGGAGGGGGTTCAGATGATAACCTGAAGGTGGATTATTAGTCATAGATGCAGTTGGATGGCGGTCTATGTATTATGTTGTAATGCCCAATCAAGTCTAAGAGGAGTCAATATGATTAGTATATGCATGTATTGCTTTCTCGGTGTTTGTCAATTGCCCCGCTGTAATTTGTTCACCCAGCATGTTATCTATCTAAGGAGAGCCACCTCTAGTGAACTATGGATCCCGGTCCTTTTACTTTACATAAAATCTACAATCTTTTACTGATTTGTGTTTACTTTCTACAAACTTTTACTTCTTTCCATTCGATACGTTTAATCCTTTGTTTTCTGCAAAACACGGTGAGATTGACAACCTCATCGCAAGTTGGGGACAAAGTTCTGTGGTTGTGTTGTGCAGGTCTCCACGTTGCTACTAGCATCGGTAGTGCGCCCTGCCAAAGCTCAGCTAGTAACACCTTTGGGGTGTTTCCTTGCTCCTACTGGTTCGATTAAACCTTGGTTTCATAACTAAGCGAAAACTTGCTGCTATGCTCATCATACCTTCCTCTTGGTGGTCCCAACGAGCTCCACATTAACGAGAGCCAGCAAAGATTTTTCTGGCGCCGTTGCTGGGGAGTCAAGGACGTCTTCACAAGGGGAGTCCCTCATAACCAATATCTTTACTTTGTTGGTTTTGTTTTGCTTAGTTTCTTTTTGCTTTGTTTGCTTGTTTTGTTCTTCAAAAATCCAAAAAAAATTAGTTTTACTTGTTTGCTTTCTTATTTGAAAACCCAAAAAAATGACTACTCTTGAAAACACTAAGTTGTGTGACTTCACTAGCACCAACACAATGATTTTATGAGCACACCTATTGCTCCACCTGTACCTAAAGATACTTTCTTTGAGATAAAACCAACTTTACTCAATCTTGTTATGAGAGAACAATTTTCTGGTATTGGTAATGAAGATACTGCTTCCCATCTAAATAACTTTGTTGAACTTTGTGAGATGCAAAAGCATAGGGATATAGATGGTGATATTATTATGCTGAAAATTTTTCCTTTCTCTTTGAGAGGAAAAGCTAAAGAATGGTTGAATTCCTTAACTAGGAATAGTATTGGTTCTTGGACTAAGTGCAAAGATTCTTTTATTGGAAAATACTACCCTCCTGCTAAGATTATATCCATGAGAAGTGAAATAATGAAGTTTAAACAACTTGATAATGAAGATGTTGCTCAAGCTTGGGAAAGAGAAGATGAAATTGCTAGAAACATTAGTGTTTCTACTATCACCACCACAAGTGTTGAGGCTAGTAATAGTTCTACTACTTTAGATGATAAATTTGATTTTGATCTTGATGGTTGCAATATCTCTGAAGTTATTAAGTTCCTACAAAAGCTTGCTAAAAGTCCTAATGCTAGTGCTATGAACATGACTTTTATAAAACACATTACTGATGCTCTCATAAAGATTAAAGAAGAAAAGATGAAACATAAAGCTTCTATTCCTATAAAACAACAAGATGGTTGGGAACCCATCATTAATATGAAAGTGAATGACTTTGATTTCAAAGCTTTTTGTGATCTTGATAGTAGTGTTTCTATTATGCCTAGAAGGATTTATGATATGCTTGATTTGCCTCCACTTGAAGATTGTTATTTGAATGTCCCACTTCATGATAATGCTAAAAAGAAACTCATGGGGAGTCTTAATGATGTTCTTATTATGGTTAACAATTCCTATGTCCCCGTTGATTTCTATGTTTTGGATGTTGAATGCAATGCTTCTTGTCCTATTACTTTGGGAAGGCCTTTTGTTAGAACTGTTGGTGCCATTATTGATATGAAAGAAGGCACCATTAAATATCAACTCCCACTCAAGAAAGGTATAGAACACTTCCCTAGGAAGAGAGAGAAGATTTCTTTTGCTTCTCCTATGAAAACAAAATTTGGTCTTAATGCTTCTTCATTTGAGAACACATGATTTTTTTTCTTGCTTCTTATGCCTAAATTAAAGGCGTTAAAGAAAAGTACTTATTGGGAGATAACCCAAAAGTTTTAGATGAGTCTTGGAAGTTATTACCTCTATAATAACCTCTCCTTATCCTTTTATTTGCTTTTTGTGCCAAGAGTAACCTCTAATGAGAGAGAAGTAATGATTGGGAAAGTTGTTGTCCCAAAACAGATTTCTGTGCTTCACCGTAAAAATTCGTGTAAAATCTCCGAACGTCTATTTGAGGCGTGAATTTTTTTTCTTCTGCCCCAGGTTATTATCTAACTTTCGTTAGTTAAAAACTTTTTGATTTGAGCAACAGAAGGTCTTCGAAAAAATTCGTATTTACCTACTGGTCTGTGTTAAAAGATTTGTGCCATTTTCTGCATTTGCTTCTTGTTGGTTCCTTTTTGAGTTATTTTGCGGAATTGAGCTTTTTGAGGGAAGTACTACAGTAGATAGTGTTCTAATGGAAGTTTATTTGGTGTTAGAACTGAACCTTAAGACTTATTTATCTTGAGTGCACTAATGTTGCTAATAAAGATTGTGTGAAGTTTTGTATGAAGGAAAAAATTTCAGGTGTATGGAAGGAGTGAGTACTGAGATGAAGGATGGACTAAAGCTCAAGCTTGGGGATGCCACGCGTGTCAGCCCAAGAAATATCCAAGAAGTACAAGCGTCAAAGCTTGGGGATGCCCAAGGCATCCCCTTCTTCATCAATAAAAATCCCAGGTTTCTTCCAAACGCTTCATTTTTATTGTTTCGTGCACAGTTGTGTTGTTCTTGGAGCGTCTTCTTTTTCGTTTTGGTTTTGGTTTTCATTTGCTTTTGTTTTCTTAGTTTTCTGAATAAATTGGTTGGACCCCCTCTTTCATACATTGGTTTCCAAATAGTTTGGTTTGGTTGGGAAAAGAGTAGGCAAATTCATACTTATGTGGTAAAAAGAGCTTGTTTTTGACTATGGCCTATGCTCTTTCATGCCATGCTTGATATTGTTTTGGCTTTATGCTTAGTATTCTATGCTGTAGCATGACTTGTTATAAACAATTCAGATTTCTTAATGTGCCTTTGATGAATCATGTGTTGTTTTAGCATATTAAAGCATAGTAAAGTGGTATTCTCCTTTGATGCTTTATTTGGGTTGACTTGGCGCATGCTCACACCATGTTATGACTATCTCAAGTCACCATAGCCTTTATGATCCTTTAGTTTTGAACTTGTAGTACCACTTTATGCTTTGATCAATGATGTTTTGTCGCTCTGCATGATTATGGCCATTGTTGCTCTCTTAATTTGTCGCTCCCCGTCTTTTGCTAGCCTCCACAACAAAGTTTGAGTTCCACTCATGCATCCAACTCCCTAAATCAAGTTATTCCAAAGAGTCCACAATACCTACCTATTAGCTTATGCTATTCCAAGTATATTCATGCTTTTGTTTACCTTCCAAATTAAACTTGTTATGAGAAAACTTTTGATTAAAGCTCTCACGAACTTGATGGCACACTTTACTTTTAGCATCTAATAAACTTGAACCATTGGGTCCTTCTTTGTTGCGTATATGCTTGTGCTTTATAAGTTGAAATTAGCAGAACCATGTTTCATGGGGAACGCTTTCAACATTGCACTTGTACTTTGTACCTCGTTGATATCATGTTCTTTTGCTTACGGAGCCCGGCGGTGTGAAAGAAAAGTGGAACTTTTAAGATCATGGAGTGTGTATGTGTGTTAGAGAAACGCCTGGGCCGCTAGCCTAAGCCATGCCTAATCATGGTGGAAACTTGCAGCATCACCATAATGAGTACTCTATGAAGCATCCTCAATAAAATCCTATGCAAATAACAAATAAAAAGATCGCTGAGATGCTCATTGTCTGCTTGCCTTGTCATTTTGATTATGGGAAAGCTCTCGTATCATGTGCCAGGGGTACCCCATTGGCGGTTCTTAATGATACACATGTACTTACAATGACAAGAGCTTACTCGTGACTGAAGTTGAGTAGCATGAGGATTGGGCTTCGTAAGTAAGGGGCATGAGATTTCGGTTTATAACTTGTCAAGCATATCCTCTTAGTTGTGTCACTTTAACCTTAATCACCTTAAAGATGCTTATGATAGGGGCAATGAGAGCTGAAAACTACAAGTACCATAATTTTTGGAAGCTCTTTATGAGACTTGAATCCCTACTTCCTTTTACAAAAGGCCTTTCTTCCACCATTATATTGAGTCTCCACCTTCTATCTTTATGCACTACTTTGAGAGCATAGTGGACATTCTTAGTTCTATGTGCATTGTCCCAGGACTAGTTGATTGATGCATAACTTGTTATTGCTTGTTTTAAACTATCGTATCTAGTCACTCTTATGAACTTTGAAGGTTTCCTATGCATTTATATTTGCTACTCTATTGAGGGACAAGCTGAATACTTTTATGCTATGTTTTCTTTATGTGAAACACGTCTTGCAAAGCATTGTTATTCATGAATCTTTTGTTTGTGCCTTTTCATGTTGCATCATAGTTTCTTTGTCTTATTGCTAGAACTTTGTCTTTCATGTTATGATTGAAGTACTAGGATCCCAGCTTTGGATGTTTTACAAATACTTTGATCAAGTCTTAGATGGTGCATGTCACTTCAAAAATTATACTTTATTTTTATCACTTACCTACTCGAGGATGAGCAGGAGTTAAGCTTGGGGATGTTGATACATTGCAAATGTATCTATGATTTTTGATGTTCCATGCTTGGTTTTATCCACTTTATTGTGTTTTGTTCCAACTTTGGAGTACTTTTCATATGATTTCTTGGACTAACCTATTAACAAGAGCCATAGTGCCAGCTGCATGTTTTTTGCTGTTTTTGGTTCCAAGAAAGTCAGAAAATGGATATTCTTAGAATTGGACGGGACAAAAGCCAAAGTGCCTATTTTTCCGGAAGTCATCAGATGCCAGAATGCGAGACAGAGAGGGGCCAGAGGCCGGCCACACCACCTGGCCGCGCGAGGGGTGGTGTGGTGGCCCCTGGCACCCCCTCGGCCTCCCATTCCGCCTATAAGATGCCCTCGGGACGAAAACCGTAAGTGCCCAATCAAAAATCCACGAAAGAGTCTGTAGCCGCCGTCATCTCCATCCCTAGATCGGGAGGGATCTGAAGCTCTTCCCGGCTCCCTGCCGGAGAGGGGAGTTCACCCTGGAGGACTTCTTCATCACCATGCAAGCCTCCGGTGTGATGCGTGAGTAGCTCATCCTTGGACTACGGATCCATGTAGTAGCTAGATGGCTGGTTCTCCTCCTTTGTGCTTTCATGTCTAGATCTTGTGAGCTCCGTTCATGATCAAGATCATCTATTTGTAATTCTGCATGTTGTGTTTGAAGGGATCCGATGGATATTGAGATTCTATTTCAGATTGATTATTGATTCTATCATGTCTTTGTTATTTGTGATCTTGTATGCTTTCCGTTGTTGGCCAAGTAGATGCTAGCAACTCCAAGAGTTAGTATTTATGCTCGATAGTGGGTTTATGCCTCTGGTAATCTGGGGAAGTGGCAGAAATCTCTAAGGTACTAGATGTGTTGTTGCTACTAGGGAGAAAACAACAATCCTTTGTTCATAGAACAATCGTATTGTTTAGTTTACATGCAGTTCGTAAAGCAATAATTTGTTGCTTGCAACTTAATACTAGAGGGGGTTCGGATGATAACCTAAAGGTGGATTATTAGTCATAGATGCAGTTGGATGGCGGTATATGTATAATGTTGTAATGCCCAATCAAGTCTCAAAGGAGTCAAGATGATTAGTATATGCATGTATTGCTTTCTCGATGTTTGTCAATTGCCCCGTTGTAATTTGTTCACCCAACATGTTATCTATCTTAAGGAGAGCCACCTCTAGTGAACTATGGATCCCGGTCCTTTACTTTACATACAATCTACAATATTTTACTGCTTTGTGTTCACTTTCTGCAAACTATTACTTCTTTCCATTCGATACGTTTAATCCTTTGTTTTCCGCAAAACACGGTGAGATTGACAACCTCATCACAAGTTGGGGACAAAGTTCTGTGGTTGTGTTGTGCAGGTCTCTACGTTGCTACTAGCACCGGTAGTGCACCCTGCCAAAGCTCAGCAAGTAACACCTTTGGGGTATTTCCTTGCTCTTACTGGTTTGATTAAACCTTGGTTTCATAACTGAGGGAAACTTGCTGCTGTGCTCATCATACCTTCCTCTTGGGGTTCCCAACAAGCTCTACATCAACCACGCACCAGCACTTTTTTGGGCGTTGTGCATTGAGCCATCACCGGCCGCGCAGGAGGAGCTTGGGGTACCTGCAGCGTCGGACGAGCGCAAAGCAGCAGCCAGGACGGGGCGCATGTTGCAACCGGCGAGCACGGACAAGAAGAGGAACGAGAAGAAGACCAGGAAGAAGAGAGGAGATAGCTATTTGGACGAGTCCGACTCGGCCAATGAGGAGGCGTTCATTGATCAGTTGGAGGCAGAAGCGATGGAGAGTGACGTGGACCCCATGGGAGTATGAAGAGGAGGAGGACTCTGACGAGGAGATAGCATCCTTATTCAAGGAAGGGGGCAGTGTCGAGTCGTTAGAGGAGGACACCGACGGCGGCGATGGCAGGGACCATGGCGTTGACGAAGATGAGGATGAACCGGAAGACGAAGACGATGGCTGCTTTGAAATATAATCATTTCTTTTATTTATTTTAGTTAGATAGATGGATTTTCACTTGTTTATGGAGGTAAAGTATCGGTGGAACGGATAGAGATGTGGTAGGGATTGACCATGCATAAAAAAGTGGAGAAGGGTGGGGTTATCCTGCCCGTTGGATCACATAGGATCAACGGTAGGTGGAGACGATCCACGTGGCATCTGTGAAAGCCAATCAGGGCATAGCACCAGAGTGAGCACATGTTTGGGAGCTCCACACGTTTAGCTTTTGTGAGATTTGTGATGGAGAGAAATGGAAAATCACTTTTCACAATCTTCCTATGGATCCACCAGAGTCATTGAAATGTGTGGTCTCTTCAGAGACCACACATGGATCCACCAGTGGCATTGCATGTGTGTTCTTTTTACTAACAACAACTGGAGTGATTTCATGTGTGCTCTTTTCACATACCACATATGGATCCACCAGTGTCATTGCATGTGTGTTCTTTTCACAATCCACCTATGGATCCACCAGTGTCATTGCATGTGTGCTCTTTTTACTAACAACAACCAGAGTCATTGCATGTGTGTTCTTTTTACTAACAACAACCAGAGTCATTGAAATGCGTGTTCTCTTTAGAGACCACACATGGATCCACCAGTGTCACTGCATGTGTGTTCTTGTTACTCACAACAACCAGAGTCATTGCATGTGTGTTCTTTTCACATACCACATATGGATCCACCAGTGTCATTGCATGTGTGCTCTTTTTAATAACAACAACCAGAGTCATTGCATGTGTGTTCTCTTCAGATACAACATATGGATCCACTAGTGTAATTGCATGTGTGCTATTTTCACAATCCACCTATGGATCCACATGTGTCATTACATGTGTGTTCGTTTCACATACCACATATGGATCCACCCGTGTCATTGAAATGTGTGTTCTCTTCAGAGACCACACATGGATCCACCCGTGTCATTGCATGTGTGTTCTTTTTACTAACAACAACTGGAGTCATTGCATGAGTGTTCTTTTCACATACCACATATGGATCCACCAGTGTCATTGCATATGTGCTCTTTTTAATAACAACAACCAGAGTCATTGCATGTGTGTTCTCTTCAGAGACCACATATGGATCCACCAGTGTCATTGCATGTGTGCTATTTTCACAATCCACCTATGGATCCACCAGTGTGATTGCATGTGTGTTCTTTTCACATACCACATATGGATCCACCAGTGTCATTGAAATGTGTGTTCTCTTCAGAGACCACATATGGATCCACTAGTGTCATCGCATGTGTGCTATTTTCATAGTCAACCTATGGATCCAGTGTCATTGCATGTGTGTTCTTTTGACTAACAACAACCAGTGTCATTGAATGTGTGTTCTTTTTACTAACAACAACCAGAGTCATTGCATGTGTGTTCTTTTCACATACCACATATGTATCCACTAGTGTCATTGCATGTGTGTTCTTTTCACAATCCACCTACGGATCCACTAGTGTCATTGCATGTGTGCTCTTTTTACTAACAACAACCAGAGTCATTGCATGTGTGTTCTCTTTAGAGACCACACATGGATCCACCAGTGTCATTGCATGTGTGTTCTTTTCACATACCACATATGGAACCACCAGTGTCATTGCATGTGTGTTCTTTTCACAATCCACCCATGGATCCACCAGTGTCATTGCATGTGTGTTCTTTTTACTCACAACAACCAGAGGCATTGCATGTGTGTTCTCTTCAGAAACCACACATGGATCCACCAGAATCATTGCATGTGTGCTCTTTTCACAATCCACCTATGGATCCATCAGTGTCATTGTATGTGTGTTCTTTTTATTAACAACAACTGGAGTCATTTCATGTGTATTCTTTTCACATACCACATATGGATCAACCAGTGTCATTGCATGTGTTTTCTTTCCACAATCCACCTATGGATCCACTAGTGCCATTGCATGTGTGTTCTTTTCACATAGCACATATGGATCCACCAGTGTCATTGAAATATGTCTTCTCTTCATAGACCACACATGGATCCACCAGTGTCATTGCATGTGTGCTCTTTTTACTAACAATAACCAGAGTCATTGCATGTGTGTACTCTTCAAAGACCACACATGGATCCACTAGTGTCATTGCATGTGTGTTCTTTTTACTAACAACAACCAGAGTAATTGAAATGTGTGTTCTCTTTAGAGACCACACATGGATCCACCAGTGTCATTGCATGTGTGTTCTTTTTACCAACAACAACTAGAGTCATTGCATGTGTGTTCTTTTCACATACCACATATGGATCCACCAGTGTCATTGAAATTTGTGTTCTCTTCATAGACCACACATGGAACCACCAGTGTCATTGCATGTGTGCTCTTTTTACTAACAACAACCAGAGTCATTGCATGTGTGTACTCTTCAAAGACCACACATGGATCCACTAGTGTCATTGCATGTGTGTTCATTTTAGTAACAACAACCAGAGTCATTGAAATGTGTGTTCTCTTTAGAGACGTCACATGGATCCACCAGTGTCATTGCATGTGTGTTCTTTTTACTAACAACAACCAGAGTCATTGCATGTGTGTTCTGTTCAGAGACCACACTTGGATCCACCAGTGTCATTGCATGTGTGCTCTTTTCACAATCCACCCATGGATCCACCAGTGTCATTGCATGTGTGTTTTTTTAGAAACAACAACCAGAGTCATTGCATGTGTGTTCTTTTCGCATAACACATATGTATCCACCAGTGTCATTGCATGTGTGCTCTTTTCACAATCCACCTATGGATCCACCAGTGTCATTGCATGTGTGTTCTTTTTACTATCAACAACTAGAGTAATTTCATGTGTGTTCTTTTCACATACCACACATGGATACACCAGTGTCATTGCATGTGTGTTCTTTTCACATACCACATATGGATCCACCAATGTCATTGCATGTGTTCTCTTTTTAATAACAACAACCAGAGTCATTGCATGTGTGTTCTCTTCAGATACCACTTATGGATCCACAAGTGTCATTGCATGTGTGCTATTTTCACAATCCACCTATGGATCCACTAGTGTCATTGCATGTGTGTTCTTTTCACATACCACATATGGATCCACCAGTGTCATTGAAATGTGTGTTCTCTTCAGAGACCACACATGGATCCACAAGTGTCATTGCATGTGTGTTCTTTTTACTAACAACAAATGGAGTCATTGCATGTGTGTTCTTTTCACATACCACATATGGATCCACTAGTGTCATTGCATGTGTGCTCTTTTGACAATCCACCCATGGATCCACCAATATCATGGCATGTGTGTTCTTTTTACTCACAACAACCAGAGTTATTGCATGTATGTTCTTTTCAGAATCCACCCATGATCCACTAGTGTCATTAGCATGTGTGTTCATTTTACTCACAACAACCAGAGTCGTTGTATGTGTGTTGTCTTTAGAGACCATACATGGATCCACCAGTGTCATTGCATGTGTGCTCTTTTCACAATCCACCTATGGATCCACCAGTGTCATTGCATGTGTGTTCTTTTTACTAACAACAACTGGAGTCATTTCATATGTGTTCTTTTCACATACCACATATGGATCAACCAGTGTCATTGCATGTGTGTTCTTTTCACAATCCACCTATGGATGCACTAGTGTCATTGCATTTGTGTTCTTTTCACATACCACATATGGATCCACTAGTGTCATTGAAATATGTGTTCTCTTCATAGACCACACATGGAACCAACAGTGTCATTGCATGTGTGCTATTTTTACTAACAACAACCAGAGTCATTGCATGTGTGTTCTCTTCAGAGACCACACATGGATCGACTAGTGTCATTGCATGTGTGTTCTTTTTAGAAACAACAACCAGAGTCATTGAAATGTGTGTTCTCTTTAGAGACCACACATGGATCCACTAGTGTTATTGCATGTGTGTTCTTTTTACTAACAACAACTAGAGTCATTGCATGTCTGTTCTCTTTAGAGACCACACATGGATCCACCAGTGTCATTGCATGTGTGTTCTTTTCACATACCACATATGGATCTACCAGTGTCATTGCATGTGTGTTCTTTTCACATACCACATATCGATCCACCAGTGTCATTGCATGTGTGTTCTTTTCACAATCCATCCATGGATCCACCAGTGTCATTGCATGTGTATTCTTTTTACTCACAACAACCAGAGTCATTGAAATGTGTGTTCTCTTTAGAGACCACACATGGATCCAAGTTTCATTGCATGTGTGGTCTTGTTACTAACAACAAGCAGAGTCATTGCATGTGTGTTCTTTCCACATACCACATATGGATCCACCAGTGTCATTGCATGTGTGCTCTTTTTAATAACAACAACCAGAGTCATTGCATGTGTGTTCTCTTTAGATACCACATATGGATCCACTAGTGTCATAGCATGTGTGCTATTTTCAGAATCCACCTATGGATCCACCAGTGTCATTGCATGTGTGTTCTTTGCACATACCACATATGGATCCACCAGTGTCATTGCATGCGTGTTCTATTTAGAGACTACACATGGATCCACCAGTGTCATTGCATGTGTGTTCTTTTGACTAACAACAACTGGAGTCATTGCATGTGTGTTCTTTTCACATACCACATATGGATCCACCAGTGTCATTGCATGTGTGCTCTTTTCACAATCCACCCATGGATCCACCAGTGTCATTGCATGTGTGTTCTTTTTACTCACAACAACCAGAGTTATTGCATGTGTGTTCTTTTCACATACCACATATGGTTCCACCAGTGTCATTGCATGTGTGCTCTTTTCGCAATCCACCTATGGATCCACCAGTGTCATTGCATGTGTGTTCTTTTTACTCACAACAACCAGAGTCATTGAAATGTGTGTTCTCTTTAGAGACCACACATGGATCCACCAGTGTCATTGCATGTATGTTCTTTTTACTAACAACAACTGGAGTCATTGCATGTGTGTTCTTTTCACATAGCACATATGGATCCATCAGTGTCATTGCATGTGTGCTCTTTTCACAATCCACCCATGGATCCACCGGTGTCATTGCATGTGTGTTCTTTTTAGTAACAACAACCAGAGTCATTGCATGTGTGTTCTTTTCACATACCACATATGTATCCACCAGTTTCATTGCATGTGTGTTCTTTTGACAATCCACCTATGGATCCACTAGTGTCATTGCATGTGTGCTCTTTTTACTAACAACAACCAGAGTCATTGCATGTGTGTTCTCTTTAGAGACCACACATGGATCCACCAGTGTCATTGCATGTGTGTTCTTTTCACATACCACATATGGATCCACTAGTGTCATTGCATGTGTGTTCTTTTCACAATCCACCCATGGATCCACTAGCACTAGTGGAAAACGGGCCTCTAGTCCCGGCCCGTAAGGGGCTTTAGTCTCGGCCCTGGTAACCGGGACTGGAGGGACGGGACTAAAGGCCCACCCATTAGTCCCGGCCCTCTTACCAGCCGGGACTAATGGGCATCCACGTGGCTATCTCTACGGGCGCTGTGTGCCCCCCATTAGTCCCGGTTCGTATTACGAACAGGGACAAATGGTTCTCTGTCGCAGTAGTATTTTAGGCACATTCTCTGCCGCGGCAGAGAATTTAATTTGTATTCTTTTTTTTCATTTCAAACTAGTTTTGTACGCTACCACATACCGTACATGTTCGTGCATACATAAGATAACTTCTCTTAAGATCGAACATACAAATATATACATGATAGTTACACATGGAGATCACAATTATCGGGACTAGAGCCCGTCTATTCAATTACACGGTCGGGGATCATCGGCGCCTATTCACACTAAATTCTCCGGCGTCATCTATCATCTCGTTCATCAAGAATCCTGCCAGTTCTTTAGCAATTGCTACTACGCGTTGCTGTGGTAGGAGCTGATCCCGCATTTTCTCGAACTATATAAGAAAATGAGATCAATATGAATATCGATCATGATAACAAAAAGTGACGGTAATAAAAATAATGTTATGAATGTATTTCTTATATCGACTCTATAATCATTCAGCTCACTCGTAAACGTGCGAATGAACTCGCAAATGTAGAATCCACATAGATTCGTCCCCTATGGCTGCCTCGCGCACTTTACGAGAATAGAATTCAATCAAAATAATAATCATGCATCATAATTGTATTGGAACTAGAAGTAAAGAGATGCGCCTACTACTTACCGAGACCGGCTTAAACGTCAGCTTCTCAGTAAAGTCACCCGTAACCGCACTCTTGAACTGGTTCCAAACCCTACCTAGGAAACCACTATAGTGCAAAAATTACCTCTGGAGCATGTCCTGCATGTCACTAAACTGTTCCAGGGGTCTCTTTAATGGTTCCATGACTTCAACTCTTCCCTTATCAAGTTGAATGTCCATGAGAATCAAGTGGAAGCTGTACACGTTCATATATACATCAGTAACTCACCAGTTACACTTAACATCGAGTAAGCAAAAGAGAATGTGTACAATAGAGTAAGACACTCACGCGAAATTTTAAGGAAACAGTATGTGGTCACAGAAATTTTTCTCCGTTAGAAACCTTAGAAGGTTTTCCTGTGTTTCCTCAGGTTTTTCCTTTAGCGTCCGATAATGTATTTTATCTGGGTCAATGAACCCAACACTGAAGATTGACCTTCTTTTACATTCCATGATCTTCATTCTGCATAATAATAGAGTACAAAAGGATATAATTAGGATAATTACATGTAATGAACTGAACAACTGAAAAAATGAACAGCTTATATATAGACAATGAATTCAACAACTTACAAACAATAACAACTCATGAGACTTTTGTCGATGGCGTCGAAAATGTATAACTGGAAGAGTTCTGGAAACTCAACATGGACCTCTTCTTCTCGGAAGTAGTAGTCATGTGGGACTTTCGCCATGATCATTATTCTCTCCTCCTTTACGTCTTTCAAGTACCATTTATGTAAACTCCGCATTTGTGTTGGCAGTTGTTGGAACTGCTCAAAGCTGACCAAAGGATTCCCTGGGACATATGTAGGGAGTACCTGAGCCTTGGGTAACTTGTCGTCCTGGGAACCTAGCAATTCCTCAACAGTCACATTCATAGCGGCCGCAAGCTTCTTAGCTTCTTCCATATCCTGCTGGGGAGTGTCATAGGATACCACCTTGAGGGGTGGGGTCGATTTTTTGGCCTGTTCCCCGAGCTGGGGGATGTCCTTTCTTTTCCCGGTTGCACTTTGACTTGATGATTTGCTCCCTCTTGCACTTCCACTTGATTTTCTCTTCTTCACTTCCTTCTGAAGTGTGCGTCGATAGTCATCTGGCTTATGGTGCAAGTCATATTGCGATTTTGTGTTCAGAAAAGAAAGTGCATAGGCTTTTTGCTTCTCGGTGTATACCGGGGCGGGCTCGAGTTTCTTCTTTTGAAGCTACGCAACACATTCGGCCTTTACGATCATGTTAGTTTCCTTGTCAGTACGATCGTAAGGTCTGATAGAAAGATTCTTATGAGGTACTCTTGGGAGGGGCGACATTTGTCGTTTTGGGCTCCTGCGTCGTTTAGTACTAATCGGAGGTTGCGGCGAAGATCGAGATGGACTCGGGCTGTGGTGGTTGTAGTCATGGGGTGGGCTTCTTGGAGGTGATGGAGGTGAAGGTGACATGCGACCACTCGGAGGCGGTGTTGGCTTTGGCGTCCAGCCTGGAAGCTTGATGTTGTTCTTGTCCCATAGAATGATACCACCCAGTACTTCTCCGAGTGTCCTCTCACCTTCAGGTCCAGGGATGTCAAGCTCCATTGAGTCCCACCCCATTGCGATTTCATCCACACCAACTTTAGCATAGCCAGCTGGAATCTCACGGCCATGCCAGCGTGCGCCAAGTGGACAAGGTAAAGCACATCCGACTGCCACCTTGATGGATAGGTTCTTCACCTTCTGATGGAGCTCACAAGATGCCTGCTCCTTGATTCCATCCACGGGGTAGCCGGGACCGCCATCTACCATACGTGCATCGTTAGAAGGGACCTCCAATTCAGCCACGCTGCTTTTCCGCTGAGATGGGATGGCGGTAATATTGAGTACAAGATCTTGCAGGCGCGCTGCTCCTCGAAGTTCGTCAATCTGTTGCTGATGCATTCGAAGTGTTCCTATCAACTCGGTCAACTTGTCTCCCTCCTCCTCCTGCCGTCTCCTCTTTGCTCTCTCTCGGCTCCTATAAGTATCTCTATCTTTGGGAAACCCCATCTCCCACGTATAACTAGGCCAAGGCCTCGTACACGTCCTCCGCGTTCGTCATTCCCGAGGACCTTTGTCAGCAAGTCTTTCTCTCTATCGGGACGGAACTTTGTTGTCCCCGCTTTAATCTCCTTCACCACTTTCTGCCATGTGTCCCGGGGTATCCTAATCCCGTCACTTCAAATAAGGTCCCCTGTACTTTCGTCATACTCACTCCCATGCCCAAGGAACCAATTCCTTGCCCTCAGATCCCATTCTTCGCGTATTGGTTCTGGAGTGATCCCTTTAGCAAGCAGCTCATTCTCTTTAGCATCCCACTTTGGCATGGCAGCCGCGTAGCCCCCTGGTCCCAGGTGATGGTGATATTTCTTCATCGCGGCATTTTTCTTGTTTTTTTCGACATTTCCATAGCAGGTTGTGAATCCTTGTACTTCACAAATGCATCCTAGTTAGCCTGCTGCTTCGTTAGATAGCATTCAAATTTAGGAGCCTTCTTCGTCTTCTGATACTTTTGCCATAATGCTTTCTTCTAGTTCTTGAATAGTTCGGCCATCTTCGTAAGAGTCCACTGCTTGACTTTCTTCCTCAATGCAGCTGTGTCGGCATCATCCTCACATTCCGGCAGGGTGAAATGTGTCATGAGGTCATTCCAAAGACCCTCTTTGCACCTGTCGGAGACATACTCACCCTCTTTCGCCCCTTTGGTCTTATTCCACTCTCGAACAGTGATCGGGATGCGATCCCTAACCATAACTCCGCATTGTTGTTTAAATACAGTTTTAGCCTTTTCGGGTTCCACCGGTTCACCCCTTGGTGATACCCGCGTAATTCTATAACGCGTAGATGCGTCCAACTTTTTGGCCGGGCCTCGTTTGGAATATTTTTTGCTCGATGTGGAGGCCTAAGAGAAGAAACATTCGTCAATATATATATATATATACAACTCAATTAATCCATCTACTGATCACCAGACTTTGTATATATACCTCGCCGTCGGCTTCTCCACCACCGGAGCCGTTGGCTTCTCCTTGATCATTCCAGTCGACCTCCTCTCCCTCACCGGAGGGGTTCAGATAAATCGACGGAGATTCGGGTGGATCAACATGGGGGGTGTCGTTGATCATATCCTCGAGAATTTCTTCCTGTGCTAGGTCTCTCTGGATTGGATCCATAGTTTTCTACAAAATGCACAGAATAACATTTTTCATTCAATATTTTTGCATAAAATAACACTAAACAATAATATGAACACGCAATTTTAGTGGTGCCCTAACCCTAACCCTAAGTCCGGGCAGCCTGCAAGCACCACCACCCCAACCCTATCTCCGGGGCCCACGAGCACCACCACTCTAACCCTAAGTCCGGGGGCCCGTGAGCACCACCACCCTAACCCTATCTCCGGGCGGCCCGCGAGCACTACCAGCCTAACCCTAAGTCCGGGGGCCCGCGAGCACCACCACCCTAACCCTATCTCCGGGCGGCCCGCGAGCACTACCACCCTAACCCTAAGTCCGGGGGCCCACGAGCAATACCACATTAACCCTAACTCCGGGGGCTCGCGAGCACTACCACATTAACCCTAAGTCCGGGTGCCCGCGAGTACTACCACCCTAACCCTAAGTCCGGGCGGCCCGCGAGCACCACCACCCTATCCCTAAGTCCGGGAACAAAAAGTACTACTAAAAAAATACACTAGAAATAATAGTAATACAAAAAATATAAAAAAAACAAGTAATAATTCTATTTATCTATTACTAGTAATTTTATCTATCTATTACTAAAAAAATACACTAGAAATACTAGTAATACAAAAAATATAAAAAAAACAAGTAATAATTCTATCTATCTATTACTAATAATTTTATCTATCTATTACAAAAAAAATACACTTGAAATAATAGTAATACAAAAAATATAAAAAAAAACAAGTAATAATTCTATCTATCTATTACTAATAATTCTATCTATCTATTACAAAAAAATACACTAGAAATACTAGTAATACAAAAAATATATAAAAAAAAAATGGCCGGTGGCCGGGGTGCCGCCCGGGCTCGCCGGTTGCGGGGCGCCGCCCGGGCTCGCTGGGGGGAAGGGCGCGGCCGGTCGCGGGGCGCCCGCCCGGCTTGCTCCCCTACAGTTCCGGCGCCGCCGCGCCGTCGCACCGTCGCGTAGTCGCCGGACAGGGGAGCGAAGGAGAGGGGGCGCAGGGTAGCTCTAGCGGGGGTGCGCGCGCGGCGGCTGAAGTGGCGGTGGCGGTTGGGGGCGGTGGCGGCGGCGGTTGGGGTGGTGGCGGCCGGAGAATCGGGCAGCCTGCTGGCGTCTCAGTTCGTCCTTCGCGCGTGGGGGGTGCTCTGCGTGGGGAGAAGAAGGGGCGCGCGGCGGGCCAAATGTATAGTGGGGAACTTTAGTCCAGGTACGTGATACGAACCGGGCCTAAAGGTCCCTCCTTTAGTCCCGGTGCATGCCACGCACTGGGACTAAAGGCTCTTCGGCCCAGCCCAACAGGCGCGCGCCAAGCCACACCTTTAGTGCCCGATGTGTAGCACGCACCGGGACTAAAGGTCCCTTTTTCAAAAAAAATCAACCTGGTGCGCGCCTGTTTAAAAAAAATTCAATTAGCATATTATTTAATCATTTGAATTTTACAGTTTTTGCATACTTATGAATTTGAGAAAAAATTCAACATGAAAATTTCTTGAATTTGAATAACTAATCCAAATCTATTTTCTGTTTTATAAAATAATTATTATAACTAGTGAAACTAATAACCATTTTGCCATTTTCAATTTAAAAATGCATTAAATATTATATTTTGCATATTTTTGAATAAGTGATTCAAATCAATTTTCTGTTTTATAAAATAATTATTCTAACTAGTCAAACTATTAACCATTTTGCCATTTTCATGTAATTCCGACGCTCCGGTGGTCTTCCTCCGGCGAAACCCTAGACCGGGGGCCCCGGATCGTCTACCCCGCCTTATTTTTTCCCGCCCGTTTTCTTCCCGCCCGTTCTCTTCCGGATCGTATCCCCTTTAGGGTTTAGGGTTTAGGGTTTAGGGTTTAGGGTTTTTGGTTTAGGGTTTAGGGTTTTTGGTTTAGGGTTTAGGGTTTAGGGTTTTGGTTTAGGGTTTAGGGTTTTTGGTTTAGGGTTTAGGGTTCCCTCCTCTGACTTTGGGTTTAGGGTTTTTGGTTTAGGGTTTAGGGTTTAGGGTTTTTGGTTTAGGGTTTAGGGTTTAGGATTTTTAGTTTGGGGTTTAGGGTTTAGGGTTTAGGGTTCCCTCCTCTGACTTAGGGTTTAGGGTTCCCTCCTCCGACGTAGGGTTTAGGGTTTAGGGTGTAGACTCATATCTGCCGCCTCTCTCCACTCTATCCCATGGCTTCCACCATACCTCTAACCCCAGGGAGGCGGAGATGGAGTGTTTCACGGGCTAGCAGGAAAATATTTTCCGAGGCGGAACTTCCGAAGATGCCATAGGGCGTGTGCACTAAGGGCATCTTCGAGAAGTTCCGCCACGGGAGATTTCCCAACCCTTTCCTCCATCCATGGGGATGAAACTCTCCATCCATGTTGGCTTGTTGAGTTGCTTGCCATGGCGTATCGATGCTCCTTTTATAGGGACAGCGCCGCTTCTACTTTGTCTTCTTCCTCCGACAGGGCGTCGTGCGCTACATGCTTTATCTCATCGAGGAGTGCGTCCACCCATGCGCCCTTATCCTACCGACAGCTTTAGTCCTGGTTTGAGCCCCCACCCGGTACTAAAGGTTACCCACGCGTCCTTATCCCACCGACAGTTTTGTTAGATGACACAAAAACCACCTTTAGTCCCGGTTGCACCCACCAGCTGGTACTAATTAAAGGTTAGCCACCCCCCAGATAAGGCCCTCCCAGATAAGCCTCCCCCAAATAAGGCCCCCCATATTTTGTCCCGGTTTGAGCCCCCACCCAGGATGAAAGTTTCCCGCGCCGCTGCGTTCCCGCGCTTTCCACCGGTTCCCACCTCTGTCTTCCTGCCATTTTTTCAGTATATATATGTACGCTTGGCCTCCATTTACATATCACATCTAGACTCATCATTCTCTTCCCATGGCTTCCATCGTATCTCTAACCACCCGGGAGGCGGAGGCGCTTTGCGCCTCGAACTACCCCTGCCCACCGGGCTACCGCGTCCCCACCGGCTAGATGCTGAGCGCCGGAGGCGTGCCGGAGGCGTGCCGGTCCCTCCTGTCCCTCTAGGTGTGGAGCGCCGGATGGCCATCACGAACCACTACTACCTCGAGCTCACGCTAGAGCAGCGGAGGAATCCCAACTGGCATCCCGACTATTTCCCGACTTGGGAAGCCTTCTTCATCAATCGGCATGAGAGGGTGCTCGCCAGGCACGAGGAGGGCGGCCCACCTCCTTCGAAGTTCAACAAGGCCGGCCGTCGGCTGTGGTGGTGCGGCCGGACTCTCTAGAGTGTCATGGCCTACAACACGACCGACAATAACCCCCGCCTGCGGTACCCTCAAATCCAGCCCACGCGTGCCCAACCTTCAAGGTTCGACTACGGCGACCCCGACGACGACAGCGACGATGGCGCCGGCGACTACGACGACTACAGTGGCGCGTATTATAGGGCTAGGCAGGAGCATGACTGAATCACTCCAACCATTAGGCATGTTTCTTAATTTTCAGTTGTGCTATGTATCCTTAGTGTTTGTGGGTTCCTTCTCTTATGATGGTTCCTTCTCTTTGTGTGATCACCTACCGCGGCTCAGAACGTCTAGTTTGATTGAGCAAGATGTATTACATGAAAGGGGACCTTTATGTCTCAAATAAAAGGTTTAATTCATTACATAGATTTATGTCTAAAATAAAAGGTTTAATTACATAGATTTATGTCTCAAATAAAAGGTTTAATACATTATTACACATCACCAACATCTAGTGTTGTGGTTTTCTTCTGCACCGTAGCCATGGAGAATCTTCATCATTTAACAGGATGCTTGGGTCAGTTTTCACTTTGAAGGGCGGAATTTCATGAAACTTATTGTAATCTTCTGACATGTCTATCTTGTCATCCACTCCCACGATGTTTCTTTTCCTTGAAAGAACTATGTGGCGCTTTGGCTCATCGTATTCTGTACTCTTTTGCTTATCTTTCCTTTTTCTCGGTTTGGTAGACATGTCCTTCACATAGAAAACCTGAGCCACATCGTTGGCTAGGACGAATGGTTCATCCATGTACGCAAGATTGTTGAGATCCACTGCTGTCATGCCGTACTTTTCGTCTACATGTACCCCGCCTCCTGTCAGCTTGACCCATTTGCACCGAAACAAAGGGACCTTAAAAGTAGGTCCATAGTCAAGTTCACATATCTCCTCTATGTACCCATAATATGTGTCAATCTGCCCATTGTCATCTGTTGCATCAAAGCGGACACCACTGTTTTTTGTTGGTGCTCTTTTTATCTTGGGCGATCATGTAAAATGTATTCCCATTTATCTCGAACCCTTGGAAAGTACATATAGTCGAAGATGGTAACCTGGCCAACGAGTACAACTCATCTCCAACAGTGGTGTTATTCATGAGATGTGTCTGCAACCAATTGCCAAAATTCTTCTCGTGTTCCCCTTTATTCAAGGATTCAGGCTTCCTCGGGTTTTTAGAGCGTAGAATATTCTTGTGTTTCTCGATATACAGAGCCACCACGGTGGAATTGTGTAGAACTGTGTAGTGTGCTTGAGTGAAAGAATGCCCGTACCTACATACCATTGATTTCCTTCCTAGTGTGCCTTTTCCAGTCATCCTCCCCTCATACCGAGATTCAGGAATACCAATCGGCTTAAGGTCAGGAAGAAAGTCAACACAAAACTCAATGACCTCCTTTGTTCCATAGCCCTTGGAGATGCTTCCTTCTATCCTAGCACGGTTATGAACATATTTCTTTAAGACTCCCATGAACCTCTCGAAGGGGAACATATTGTGTAGAAACACAGGACCGAGAATTCTAATCTCTTCGACTAGGTGAACTAGGAGGTGCGTCATAATATTGAAGAAGGATGGCGGGAACAACAACTCGAAGCTGACCAGACATTAGACCACATCAATCTGAAACCCTGATAGACTTCTCGATAGATTACCTTCGGAGAAATTGCATTGAGGAATGCACATACCTTCACAATGGCTAGTCGAACATTTTCTGGTAGAATTCCCCTCAATCCAACCGGAAGCAATTGCGTCATAAGCACATGGCAGTCATGAGACTTTAGGTTTTGAAATTTTTTCTCTTTCATATTTACTATTCCCTTTATATTCGACGAGAAGCCAGACGGGACCTTGCTACTGAAAAGGACTTCAAAAAAGATTTCCTTCTCTTCTTTGGTAAGAGCATAGCTGGCAAGCCCTTGAAACTGCCCTGGATGCTTGCCGTCTCATCCTTTATGATGTTGCTAGTCCTCCCGTGCTGCCGAGGTATCTTTTGACTTCCCATACAAGCCTAGGAAGCCTAGAATATTCATGCAAAGATTCTTCGTCAAGTGCATCACGTCGATTGCAGAGTGGATCTCATGCACTTTCCAATAGGGTAGCTCCCAAAATATAGATTTCTTCTTCCACATGGGTGCATGTCCGGTAATGGGGTCTTTCGGAACAGGTTGTCCTCCAGGACCCTTTCCAAAGATTACATCCAAATCCTTGACCATACCAAATACATCAGCACCACTACGGGGGACAGGCTTCGTCCGGGTTTTTCCCTTGCCATTGAAATGCTTGCCTTCTTCTTTAAGGGATGACTGGGCAGAAGAAAACGACGATTGTACGGGTACACATTCTTTCTACATTTATCCAGATATATACTTTCAGTCTCATCTAAACAGTGCGTGCATGCATTGTATCCTTTGTTTGTCTGTCCTGAAATGTTACTAAGAGCAGGCCAATCATTGATGGTTACAAACAGCAACGCTTGTAGGTCAAATTCCTGCTATTTGTGCTCATCCCACACACGTACACCTGGTTTAGCCCACAACTGTAGAAGTTCATCAACTAATGGCCTTAGCTACACATAAATGTCGTTGCTAGGTTGCTTCGGGCCTTGGATGAGCACTGGCATCATAATGAACTTCCACTTCATGCACAACAAAGGAGGAAGGTTGTAGATACATAGAGTCACGGGCCAGGTGCTGTGACTACAGTTCTGCTCCCCAAAAGGATTCATGCCATCGGTACTTAGACCAAACCATAAGTTCCTTGCGTCACCAGCAAAGTCTGGGAAGTCTCTCTCGATTTTTCTCCACCGCCGACCATCAGCAGGGTGCCTCAACATCCCGTCTTTCTTACGGTCTTCCATGTGCCATCGCAACAACTTGGCATGCTCTTTATTTCTGAACAAACGTTTCAACCGTGGTATTATAGGAGCATACCACATCACCTTGGCAGGAACCCTCTTCCTGGGTTGCTCGCCCTCAACATCACCAGGGTCATCTTTTCTAATCTTATACCGCAATGCAGTGCATACCGGGCATTTATCCATATTCTCGTACTTCTCACCGCGGTAGAGGATGCAGCCATTAGGGCATGCATGTATCTTCTGCACGTCTAATCCTAGAGGGCAGACAAGTTTCTTTGCTTCGTATGTACTAGAGGGCAATTGGTTATTTCTTGGAAGCAGCTTCTTCATTATTACCAGCAACTTTTCAAATCCCGAGTCAGTCATACCGGTCTCTGCCTTCCACTTCAACAATTCCAGTGTGCTACCCAGCTTCTTCTGGCCATCTTCACAAGTTGGATACAGCAATGTGTTGTGGTCCTGTAACATCTGCTCGAACTGCAACCTCTCCTTTTCTGTGTCGCAGTCTCACCTTGCATCACTAATGACCCGACCAAAATCATCAACGGGCTCATCTGGTTCCCGTTCTTCACCCCCTTCTTTTTCATTATCTTCAACTGCGGTATCATCATATTCGGGGAACATAGATTGGTAGTTGCCATCATCGCTCTCTTCTTCATCGCCGTCTTCCATCATAACCCCTCTTTCTCCGTGCTTGGTCCAAACATTATAGCCGGACATGAAACCGGACCGAAGCAGGTGGCTCTGAATGACACTTGAGGAAGTGTGAGCCTGCTCATTCCGACATTCAATACATGGACAACACATAAAACCATCCCGCCGCTTGTTCGCCTCGGCCACAAGGCGAAAAGAACGCACGCCTTCTCTGTAAGCGTCAGAGCGTCGGTCACCGTACATCCATGGGTGGCTCATCTGCATCATACAACCATGCATATATATCAAACGCAATCACGATGCTTAAATTAGTACCGCGCAGTCAAAATGAGAAAATAGTTGCTACCCTTTTAGGACACTTCAAAACAAAGAGGAGAAACCTTAAGTGTCGCTCTAACACCTCATATCATATTTTGTCTTGTGTAAACTCAAGTGGCATCGCTCTAATAGGCATTTCACCGAACTTCTCTAGTGCATATGAAGAAAAAAAGTTAGCACAAAGTTACCCACCTCTCACCTAGGAAACAAACAGGAGAGAGTGGAGGGCTGGGTGCATATATATAGGGCCAGGCCATTAGTCCCTGTTTGAGATACAAACCGGGACTAAAGGTTCTGCCAGGAGCACGTGAGCCGGCCCAGACCCATTTGTCCCGATTTGTATCTCAATGACACTGGTGGATCCATAGGTGGATTGTGAAAAGAGAATACATGCAATGACACTGGTGGAGCCATGTGTGGTCTCTGAAGAGAACACACATACAACGACTCTGGTTGTTGTGAGTAAAAAGAACACACATGTAATGACACTGGTGGATCCATGGGTGGATTGTGAAAAGAACACACATGCAATGACACTGGTGGATCTATATGTGGTATGTGAAAAGAACACACATGCAATGACACTGGTGGATCCATGTGAGGTCTCTAAAGAGAACACACATGCAAACACTCTAGTTGTTGTTAGTAAAAAGAGCACACATGCAATGACACTAGTGGATCCATAGGTGGATTGTGAAAAGAACACACATGCAATGACACTGGTGGATACATATGTGGTATGTGAAAAGAACACACATGCAATGACTCTTGTTGTTGTTAGTAAAAAGAACACACATGCAATGACACTTGTGGATCCATAGGTGGATTGCGAAAAGAGCACACACGCAATGACACTGGTGGATCCATATGTGGAATGTGACAGAACACACATGCAATAACTCTGGTTGTTGTGAGTAAAAAGAACACACATGCAATGACACTGGTGGATCCATGGGTGGATTGTGAAAAGTGAACACATGCAATGACACTGGTGGATCCATATGTGGTATGTGAAAAAAGAACACACATGCAATGTCTCAAGTTGTTGTTAGTCAAAAGAACACACATGCAATGACACTGGTGGATCCATGTGTGGTCTGTGAAGAGAACACACATTTCAATGACACTGGTGGATCCATATGTGGTATCTGAAAAGAACACACATGAAATGACACTGGTGGATCCATAGGTGGATTGTGAAAATAGCACACATGCTATGACACTAGTGGATCCATATGTGGTATCTGAAGAGAACACACATGCAATGGCTCTGGTTGTTATTAATAACAAGACCACACATGCAATGACACTGGTGGATCCATGTGTGGTCGCTAAAGAGAACACACATTTCAATGACTCTGGTTGCTGTTAGTAAAAAGAACACACATACAATGGCACTGGTGGATCCATGTGTGGTGTCTGAAGAGAACAAACATGCAATGACTCTAGTTGTTGTTAGTAAAAAGAGCACACATGCAATGACACTGGTGGTTCCATGTGTGGTCTATGAAGAGAACACATATTTCAATGACACTGGTGGATCCATATGTGGTATGTGAAAATAACACACATGCAATGACACTAGTTGATCCATATGTGGTATGTGAAAAGAACACCCATGAAATGACTCCAGTTGTTGTTAGTAAAAAGAACACACATGCAATGACACTGGTGGATCCATAGGTGGATTGTGAAAAGAGCACACATGCAATGACACTAGTGGATCCATGTGTGGTCTCTAAAGAGCACACACATACAACGACTCTGGTTGTTGTGAGTAAAAAGAACACACATGCAATGACACTGGTGGGTCCATAGGTGGATTGTAAAAAGAACACACATGCAATGACACTGGTGGATCCATGTGTGGTCTCTAAAGAGAACACACATGCAATCACTCTAGTTGTTGTTAGTAAAAAGAGCACACATGCAATGACACTAGTGGATCCATAGGTGGATTGTGAAAATAACACACATGCAATGACACTAGTGGATACATATGTGGTATGTGAAAAGAACACACATGCAATGACACTTGTGGATCCATAGGTGGATTGCGAAAAGAGCACACATGCAATGACACTTGTGGATCCATATGTGGAATGTGACAGAACAAACATGCAATAACTCTGGTTGTTGTGAGTAAAAAGAACACACATGCAATGACACTGGTGGATCCATGGGTGGATTGTGAAAAGTGAACACATGCAATGACACTGGTGGATCCATATGTGGTATGTGAAAAAAGAACACACATGCAATGTCTCAAGTTATTTTTAGTCAAAAGAACACACATGCAATGACACTGGTGGATCCATGTGTGGTCTGTGAAGAGAACACACATTTCAATGACACTTGTGGATCCATATGTGGTATCTGAAAAGAACACACATGCAATGACACTGGTGGAATCATAGGTGGATTGTGAAAATAGCACACATGCTATGACACTAGTGGATCATATGTGGTATCTGAAGAGAACACACATGCAATGGCTCTGGTTGTTATTATTAAAAAGAGCACACATGCAATGACACTGGTGGATCCATATGTGGTATGTGAAAAGAACACACAAGCAATGACTCTAGTTGTTGTTAGTAACAAGACCACACATGCAATGACACTGGTGGAGCCATGTGTGGTCGCTAAAGAGAACACACATTTCAATGACTCTGGTTGTTGTTAGTAAAAAGATAACACATGCAATGGCACTGGTGGATCCATGTGTGGTGTCTGAAGAGAACACACATGCAATGACTCTGGTTGTTGTTAGTAAAAAGAGCACACATGCAATGACACTGGTGGTTCCATATGTGGTTTGTGAAAATAACACACATGCAATGACACTAGTTGATCCATATGTGGTTTGTGAAAAGAACACCCATGAAATGACTCCAGTTGTTGTTAGTAAAAAGAACACACATGCAATGACACTGGTGGATCCATAGGTGGATTGTGAAAAGAGCACACATGCAATGACACTGGTGGATCCATGTGTGGTCTCTAAAGAGCACACACATACAACAACTCTGGTTGTTGTGAGTAAAAAGAACACACATGCAATGACACTGGTGGGTCCATAGGTGGATTGTGAAAAGAACACACATGCAATGACACTGGTGGATCCATATGTGGTCTGAAGAGAACACACATACAATGACTCTGGTTGTTGTGAGTAAAAATAACACACATGCGATGACACTGGTGGATCCATGGGTGGATTGTGAAAAGAATACACATGCAATGATACTGGTGGATCCGTATGTGGTATGTGAAAAGAACACACATGCAATGAAACTGGTGGATCCATGTGCGGTCTCTAAAGAGAACACACATGCAATGACTCTGGTTGTTGTTAGTAAAAAGAGCACACATGAAATGACACTAGTGGATCCATAGGTGGATTGTGAAAAGAACACACATGCAATGACACTGGTGGATACATAGGTGGATTGTGAAAAGAACACACATGCAATGACACTTGTGGATACATATGTGGTATGTGAAAAGAACACATATGCAATGACTCTGGTTGTTGTTAGTAAAAAGAACACACATGCAATGACACTGGTGGATCCAAAGGAGGATTGTGAAAAGAGCACACATGCAATGACACTGTTGGATCCATATGTGGTATGTGAAAATAACACACATGCAATAACTCTGGTTGTTGTGAGTAAAAAGAACACACATGCAATGACACTAGTGGATCCATAGGTGGATTGTGAAAAGAGCACACATGCAATGACACTGGTGGATCCATATCTGGTATGTGAAAAGAACACACATGCAATGACTCCAGTTGTTGTTAGTCAAAAGAACACACATGCAATGACACTGGTGGATCCATGTGTGGTCTCTGAAGAGAAAACACAATTCAATGACACCGGCGGATCCATATGTGGTATGTGCAAAGAACACACATGCAATGACACTGGTGGATCCATATGTGGATTGTGAAAATAGCACACATGCTATGACACTAGTGGATCCATATGTGGTATCTGAAGAGAACACACATGCAATGACTCTAGTTGTTGTTATTAAAAAGAGCACACATCCAATGACACTGGTGGATCCATATGTGGTATGTGAAAAGAACACACATGCAATGACTCTGGTTGTTGTTAGTAACAAGACCACACATGCAATCACACTGGTGGCACTACAAGAGAACTAGCCCTTAGAGACACTATTTTGGTCCTATAGAGACACTTTCATTGTCTTTACGTACTTGTAGAGGCATTGTATACATTGTCTCAAAAGTGTTGCTACGGACAGTGTCTCTTATGAGGTAAGGACACTAGTAATAATGTCTATACGTCTTACAAGACATTCAAAATAGGCATTATATTATGTCTCTGCACGTAGAGTAAAAAATAGTATGAAGAAATGTCAAAAGCAATCCTTGAACTCTTGACCTTAGTGATAAATACTTATTCCACCAACCATCTCAACCTTACATAAGATCTTGTTTATACATAGAATTAATTTCTTTTGTGTATTGCACAACCTGACTAAAACATAAAACAAATGTCTCCACAGAACATGCAAAATGCCTCAAATAGTGTCTATATAGAAAATGTAAACACCTTTTGCAATGTGTCTCAATGATTGCGTGTATATAACTTGTTAACACAATTTAGAATGCCTCAAAAGTTTTCTCTAGAATGAAAATTCCATTCCTTTAGAACAATGTCTTAACTAGTGTCTCTATATTTGAGACACATCCTTAAGTGTCTCAAACATTGTCTCTATATAATGCAAAATGTCTACCTGATTTTTAAAGAGACAAAATAAGAAGTGTCTCAAGGAGAATGTCTCTATGGTAGGTTTTTGTTGTAGTGGTCATTGCATGTGTGTTCTTTTTACTAACAACAACCAGAGTCATTGAAATGTGTGTTCTCTTTAGAGACCACACATGGATCCACCAGTGTCATTGCATGTGTGTTCTTTTGACTAACAACAACTGGAGTCATTGCATGTGTGTTCTTTTCACATACCACATATGGATCCACCAGTGTCATTGCATGTGTGCTCTTTTCACATACCACATATGGATCCACCAGTGTCATTGAAATGTGTGTTATCTTCAGAGACCACACATGGAACCACCAGTGTCATTGCATGTGTGCTCTTTTGACTAACAACAACCAGAGTCATTGCATGTGTGTTCTCTTCAGATACCACATATGGATCCACCAGTGTCATTGCATGTGTGCTCCTTTCACAATCCACCTATGGATCCACCAGTGTCATTGCATGTGTGTTCTTTTTATTAAAAAAAAATGGAGTCACTACACGTGTGTTCTTTTCACATCCCACATCTGGATCCACTAGTGTCATTGCATGTGTGCTCTTTTCACAATCCACCCATGGATCCACCAGTGTCATTGCATGTATGTTCTTTTTACTCACAACAACTAGAGTCATTGCATGTGTGTTCTTTTTACTAACAACAACCAGAGTCATTGCATGTGTGTTCTTTTCACATACCACATATGGATCCACAAGTGTCATTGCATGTGTGCTCTTTTCACAATCCACCTATGGATCCACTAGTGTAATTGCATGTGTCTTCTTTTTACTCACAACAACCAGAGTCATTGCATGTGTGTTCTTTTCACAATCCACCCATGGATCCACCAGTGTCATTGCATGTGTGTTCTTTTCACAATCCACCTATGGGTCCACCAGTGTCATTGCATGTGTTCTTTTTTTACTAACAAGAACCAGAGTCATTCCATGTGTGTTCTTTTCAGAGACCACACATGGATCCACCAGTGTCATTGCATGTGTGTTCTTTTTACTAACAACAACTAGAGTCATTGAAATGTGTGTTTTCTTCAGAGACCACACATGGATCCACTAGTGTCATTGCATGTGTGTTATTTTTACTAACAACAACTGAAGTCATTTCATGTGTGTTCTTTTCACATATCACATATGGATCCACCAGTGTCATTGCATGTGTGTTCTTTTCACAATTCACCTATGGATCCACCAGTATCATTGCATGTGTGATCTTTTTACTAACCACAACCAGAGTCATTGGATGTGTGTTCGCTTCAGAGACCACATATGGATCCACCAGTGTCATTGCATGTGTGTTCTCTTTACTAACAACAACCAGAGTCATTGAAATGTGTGTTCTCTTGAGAGACCACACATGGATCCACCAGTGTCATTGCATGTGTGTTCTTTTTACTAACAACAACCAGAGTCATTGAAATGTGTGTTCTCTTCAGAGACCACACATGGATGCACCAGTGTCATTTCATGTGTGTTCCTTTTACTAAGAACAACCAGAGTCATTGCATTTGTGTTCTTTTCACAAACCACATATGGATCCACCAGTGTCATTGCATGTGTGTTCTTTTCACAATCCACCTATGGATCCACTAGTGTCATTGCATGTGTGCTCTTTTTACTAACAACAACCAGAGTCATTGCATGTGTGTTCTCTTCAGAGACCACATATGGATCCACCGGTGTCATTGCATGTGTGTTCTTTTTACTAACAACAACCAGAGTCATTGAAATGTGTGTTCTCTTCATAGACCACACATGGATCCACCAGTGTCTTTGCATGTGTGTTCTTTTTACTACCAACAACCAGAGTCATTGCATGTGTGTTCTCTTTAGAGACCACACATGGATCCAGCAGTGTCATTGCATGTGTGTTCTTTACACATACCACATATGGAACCACCAGTGTCATTGCATGTGTGTTCTTTTCACAATCCACCATGGATCCACCATTGTCATTGCATGTGTGTTCTTTTTACTCACAACAACCAGAGGCATTGCATGTGTGTTCTCTTCAGAGACCACACATGGATCCACCAGTATCATTGCATGTGTGCTCTTTTCACAATCCACCTATGGATCCATCAGTGTCATTGTATGTGTGTTCTTTTTACTAACAACAACTGGAGTCATTTCATGTGTGTTCTTTTCACATACCACATATGGATCAACTAGTGTCATTGCATGTGTTTTCTTTTCACAATCCACCTATGGATCCACCAGTGTCATTGCATGTGTGTTCTTTTCACATACCACATATGGATCCACCAGTGTCATTGAAATATGTGTTCTCTTCATAGACCACACATGGAACCACCAGTGTCATTGCATGTGTGCTCTTTTTACGAACAACAAGTAGAGTCATTGCATGTGTGTACTCCTTAGAGACCACACATGGATCCACAAGTGTCATTGCATGTGTGTTCTTTTTACTAACAATAACCAGAGTCATTGAAATGTGTGTTCTCATTAGAGACCACACATGGATCCACCAGTGTCATTGCATGTGTGTTCTTTTTACTAACAACATTAAGAGTCATTGCATGTGTGTTCTTTTCACATACCACATATGGATCCACCAGTGTCATTGCATGTGTGCTCTTTTCACAATCCACCCATGGATCCACCAGTGTCATTGCATGTGTTTTCTTTTTACTAACAACAACCAGAGTCATTGCATGTGTGTTCTCTTCAGAGACCACACTTGGATCCACCAGTGTCATTGCGTGTGTGCTCTTTTCACAATCCACCTACGGATCCACCAGTGTCATTGCATGTGTGTTCTTTTTACTAACAACAACTAGAGTCATTTCATGTGTGTTCTTTTCAGATACCACAGATGGATTCACCAGTGTCATTGCATGTGTGTTCTTTTCACAATCCACCTATGGATCCACCAGTGTCATTGCATGTGTGTTCTTTTCACATACCACATATGGATCCACCACTGTCATTGAAATGTGTGTTCTCTTCAGAGACCACACATGGATCCACCAGTGTCATTGCATGTGTGTTCTTTTTACTAACAAAAAGTGGAGTCATTGCATGTGTGTTCTTTTCACATACCACATATGGATCCACCAGTCATTGCATGTGTGCTCTTTTCACAATCCACCCATGGATCATCCAATGTCATTGCATGTGTGTTATTTTACTCACAACAACCAGAGTCATTGCATGTGTGTTCTTTTTACTAACAACAACTAGTGTTATTGCATGTGTGTTCTTTTCACATACCACATATGTATCCACCAGTGTCATTGCATGTGTGTTCTTTTCACAATCCACCTATGGATCCACTAGTGACATTGCATGTGTGCTCTTTTTACTAACAACAACCAGAGTCATTGCATGTGTGTTCTCTTTAGAGACAACACATGGATCTAGCAGTGTCATTGCATGTGTGTTCTTTTCACATACCACATATGGAACCACCAGTGTCATTGCATGTGTGTTCTTTTAACAATCCACCCATGGATCCACCAGTGTAATTGCATGTGTGTTCTTTTACTCACAACAACCAGAGGCATTGCATGTGTGTTCTCTTCAGAGACCACACATGGATCCACCAGTATCATTGCATGTGTGCTCTTTTCACAATCCACCTATGGATCCATCAGTGTCATTGTATGTGTGTTCTTTTTACTAACAACAACTGGAGTCATTTCATGTGTGTTCTTTTCACATACCACATATGGATCAACCAGTGTAATTGCATGTGTTTTATTTTCACAATCCACCTATGGATCCACCAGTGTCATTGCATGTGTGTTCTTTTCACATACCACATATGGATCCACCAGTGTCATTGAAATATGTCTTCTCTTCATAGACCACACATGGAACCACCAGTGTCATTGCATGTGTGCTCTTTTTACGAACAACAACCAGAGTCATTGCATGTGTGTACTCCTTAGAGACCACACATGGATCCACTAGTGTCATTGCACGTGTGTTCTATTTACTAACAATAACCAGAGTCATTAAAATGTGTGTTCTCATTAGAGACCACACATGGATCCACCAGTGTCATTGCATGTGTGTTCTTTTTACTAACAACATTAAGAGTCATTGCATGTGTTCTTTTCACATACCACATATGGATCCACCAGTGTCATTGCATGTGTGCTCTTTTCACAATCCACCCATGGATCCACTAGTGTCATTGCATGTGTTTTCTTTTTAGTAACAACAAGAGTCATTGCATGTGTGTTCTCTTCAGAGACCACACTTGGATCCACCAGTGTCATTGCGTGTGTGCTCTTTT